>JBAMJV010002331.1:0-46081 GCA_037951105.1 Echinarachnius parma | reverse complement strand
GCTCTAATCGTGAAATAAACTCGAAAATCGCGATAGTGTAGCGGAAACTCAGCTTTAACATACTGAAAACCGGGTCAAAATCGGCCAAAGGAAAGGTGTGATATGGTTGAAATAAGACGTCAGGTACAGAGCCATTTTACAGTCATTTTGGTCAATTTAAGAGCTTCCCACTCCCCATTTGATATGAATTAATATTGTTACCCTATTTTGTGTCATTCATTTATGCCAAGTAAATGTCACGACATTATCATAATTACGCGTTGAAAAGTCAATATCATCATATCGTAATTTCAATATGTATAACCTTTAATTCGTCAAATGTGACGAATTCAACATCTAGTTATTATTATTATTATTATTATTATTTATTTATTCTTCCCATCAATTTTGTTCGTCGCATATCTCAAGATCACATGAATCAATTGTCATGAATCTTCACATGATGATAGATCATGATCTAACTTAGATCTGCAAACTTTTTCAGTGACGTCACATTACTATGACGTCATCAGGACGCCATTTTGTCAAATGTTAATAATCATCATATCTCAGTCATGATTTATCAATTTCAATTCAAATTTCGCATCAATATTAATCGGGTCAATGGTCATCTTTTAAGCTCATGCGCGTGCAATTACACTCGGAGACGCGCGCGTACGCGTCCGTCAAATGAAAAAAAATGTCAAAAAATGCCCAAAACCCCAACCCGAGTAATTTACTATATGTTTCAGACAATTTTAAGCGTTTCAAAAAATTCCGCGCGTGCGCGTCGGCGCGCGCGTATTTGCGCGCGTAACGCGAATGAATAGGAAAATTGTCGTTTTTTCACATGTTTTGCATTCCTTATAGATCCCGTAACACACCCTATCAATTTGAGTCATTGTTGACTCATAATAAAGGAGTACGCGCGCGTCAAAATCAAAATTACGCGCGCACACAAATTGGCAAAATATGGTAAAAACATAATTTTTGTATTCGGCCATAACTTTTTGAAAAGTGCCCAAACACCCAATTTTATTTTTAAATTCAGATAGATTATGAGTTGTAAATACGAATTCATACCTCATTTATGCCGAGTAAATCTTCTAAAGTCATCGAATTGACCGCTTAAAGTTGAAATCGCGCAAAGAGTGTGAAAATTGGCTAAATCTGGTCAAACATGCACTTCTCTTATCGGTCACAACTTCTTTGATACATGGAAATATACAAATATTTTTTCATGTTCTGAAAGAGTATGAGTTGCACATATTTTTACAAATTTAACATTGGCCAATCAGATTTTGTAAAGTCATCATTGTGCACGATAAAGTAAAAAAAAGTTCAACCTTCAATTACGACCTGTTCCCGTGCTCTAATCGTGAAATAAACTCGAAAATCGCGATAATGTAGCGGAAACTCAGCTTTAACATACTGAAAACCGGGTAAAAATGGGCCAAAGGAAAGGTGTGATATGGTCAAAATAAGACGTCAGGTACAGAGCCATTTTACAGTCATTTTGGTCAATTAAAAAGCTGCCCCCTCCCCTTTTGTTATGAATTAATAGTGTTACCCTATTTTGTGTTTTTCATTTATTTATGCCAAGTAAATGTTATGACATTATCATATTACGCGTTGAAAAGTCAATATCATCATATCGTAATTTCAATATGTATAACCTTAATTCGTCAAAAGTGACGAATTCAACATCTAGTTAGGTTATACATATACATATGTATAACCTATTGATTTTGTTCGAATTTTTATTATTATTTATTATTATTATTCTTCCGATTTTGTTCGTCGCATATCTCAAGATCAGATGAATCAATCGTCATGAAACTTCACATGATGATAGATCATCATCTGACTTAGTGCAACGTAATCATTTTAATCTCGTCAGATCACTGTGACGTCATCAGGACGCCATTTTGTCAAATTTCAATAATCATCATAACTCAGTCATGCATTATCAATTTCACTTCAAATTTCGCTTCAATATCAATCAGGTCAATCGTCATATTTCAAGTTCATGCGCATGCGCTTACACTCGGAGACGCGCGCGTACGCGTCCGTCAAATGAAAAAAAAATTTAAAAATGATCCATACCCTAACCCGAGTAATTTACTATATGTTTCAGACAATTTTAAGCGTTTCAAAAAATTCCGCGCGTGCGCGTCGGCGCGCGCATATTTGCGCGCGTAACGCAAATGAATAAGAAAATTGTCGTTTTTTCACATGTTTTGCAATTCTTATACATCCCTCAACGCACCCTATCAATTTGAGTCATTGTTGACTCATAATAACGGAGTACGCGCGCGTCAAAGTCAAAATTACGCGCGCACGCAAATTGGCAAAATATGGTAAAAAACAATCTTTTTTTATTCGGCCATAACTTTTTAAAAAGTCCACAAACACCCAATTTTTTTTTAATATTCGGATAGATTATGAGTTGTAAATACGAATTCATACCTCATTTATGCCGAGTAAATGTTATAAAGTCATCGTATTCGCAATCTATTCACACCATTTAGTTTTGTTCACTGGATCCTGATGAATTGTTTGATTGGAAATGAGAGTCCAAATCTGTTAAAAATTGAGGGTTAGCTAAAACGTATGCTTTCGAATAATAACTGCTGAAAGAATTATGCTACCAATGTGAAACTTCGCATGTAGATAGGGATTTGCAAGCCCAACATTTCATAAGTTAACACCAAATCGCGAAAATGCATATTTCATCGCCATATTTACCGTCAAAGGTCAAATAAATCAAGCATGAATAACCACGTACGCCGTGGACATGAAATTCAGCACACATGTAGGTTATAATGAAAGGAACAATTTTCATAAGATAAGATCGGATTATGAAAATGGCGTTAAGGATATGTAAATTAGGTTCAAAGGTCAAATAATTCACTGTTACAATGACAAATGCAGTGTGCAATCACTGATATATCGTTCCCGATTTCCCATTTTCGTTAAGAGATCTAATGTTGGTCTCGTGGAACAAGTTGTGACGCAAGATCTAAGGGTCGTGGGTTCGAATCCAAGACAATATTTTTTTAATTTCTTTTTTCTTCTTTTTTACTTTTTATTAGGGGGGAGGGGGGGGGGGGTATGTGATATTATTTATAAATTATGATGATTGAGTAGTTATTTTTGGAATAATGCTTTTATCATAAGAAAATCGATATGTATAACCTTAATTCGTCAAAAGTGACGAATTCAACATCTAGTATTGTTTTTGTGTCTGTATGCCAATGCATAGAGACACGAAAACAAGGATTTTGTTCGTCGGATACCTCAATAACGGGTGCAGCTATTGTCCTGAAACTTTGCCAGATGATAGATCTTGGTCTAACTTAGAACTGCCAAACTTTTGGGTGCCGCCGACTATTCGTGACGTCATCGGGACGCCATTTTGTGAAATTACATTCATGGATGTATCTCAGTTATGCATCTTCTATTTCCCTTTAAATTTCGCACCAACAATTATCAGGCCGAGTGGCAACTTTTCACATTATGCGCATGCGCATGCGCTACGTAACAAGCGCGTACGCGCTCGTCTAAGGATCTTAAAATCTGAAAATGCTCAAAAACAACCATTTTTTAATTCGGGCATAACTTTTTAAAAAGTCCACAAAAACCCAACTTTCTTTTAATATTCGGATAGATTATGAGGTGTAGATACGAATTCATACCTCATTTATGCCGAGTAAATGTTATAAAGTCATCATATTGACGGTTAAAAATTAAATAGCGCACGAGTGTGAAAATTTCCCAAGTCTGGTCTCTTATCGGCCATAACTTTTTAAAAAGTCCACAAACTCGCAAATTTTCTTTGAATATCCGGAAAGATTATGAGTTGTAGATGCGAATTCATACCTCATTTATGCCGAGTAAATGTTACAAAGTCATCATATTGACCGTTAAGATTTAAAAAGCGCACGAGTGTGAAAATTGGCCAAGTCTGAACAGCGCCATCTAACATCTAAGGGCGAACACTTCAAAACAAATAATTGGCAAAATATGGTAAAAACATGCTTTTTTAATTCGGCCATAACTTTTTCAAAAGTCGACAAAAACCCAATTTTATTTGAATATTTGGATAGATTATGAGTTGTAGATACGAATTCATACTTGCTTTATGCCGAGTAAATGTTCTAAAGTCATCGAATTGACCGCTTAAAGTTGAAATCGCGCAAAGAGTGTGAAAATTGGCTAAATCTGGTCAAACATGCACTTCTCTTAACGGTCACAACTTCTTTGATACATGGAAATATACAAATATTTTTTCATATTCTGAAAGAGTATGAGTTGCACATATTTTTACAATTTTAACATTGGCCAATCAGATTTGGTAAAGTCATCATTGTGCACGATAAAGTAAAAAAAAGTTCAACCTTCAATTACGACCTGTTCCCGTGCTCTAATCGTGAAATAAACTCGAAAATCGCGATTGTGTAGAGGAAACTCAGCTTTAACATACTGAAAACCGGGTCAAAATCGGCCAAAGGAAAGGTGTGATATGGTTGAAATAAGACGTCAGGTACAGAGCCATTTTACAGTCATTTTGGTCAATTAAAGAGCTGCCCCCTCCCCTTTTGTTATGAATTAATATTGTTACCCTATTTTGTGTCATTCATTTATGCCAAGTAAGTGTCATGACATCATCATAATTACGCGTTGAAAAGTCAATTATCATAATATATCGAAATTTCAATATGTATAACCTTTAATTCGTCAAAAGTGACGAATTCAACATCTAGTATTGTTTTTGTGTCTGTATGCCAATGCATAGAGACACGAAAACAAGGATTTTGTTCGTCGGATACCTCAATAACGGCTGCAGCTATTGTCCTGAAACTTTGCCAGATGATAGATCTTGGTCTAACTTAGAACTGCCAAACTTTTGGGTGCCGCCAACTATTCGTGACGTCATCGGGACGCCATTTTGTGAAATTACATTCATGGATGTATCTCAGTCATGCATCTTCTATTTCCCTTTAAATTTGGCACCAACAATTATCAGGCCGAGTGGCAACTTTTCCCCTTATGCGCATACGCATGCGCCACGTAACAAGCGCGTACGCGCTCGTCCAAGGATCTTAAAATCTGAAAATGCTCAAAAACAACCATTTTTTTTATTCGGGCATAACTTTTTAAAAAGTCCACAAAAACCCAACTTTCTTTTAATATTCGGATAGATTATGAGTTGTAGATACGAATTCATACCTCATTTATGCCGAGTAAATGTCATAAAGTCATCATATTGACGGTTAAAAATTAAATGGCGCACGAGCGTGAAAATTTCCCAAGTCTGGTCTCTTATCGGCCATAACTTTTTAAAAAGTCCACAAACTCGCAAATTTCTTTGAATATCCGGAAAGATTATGAGTTGTAGATGCGAATTCATACCTCATCTATGCCCAGTAAATGTTACAAAGTCATCATATTGAGCGTTAAGATTTAAAAAGCGCACGAGTGTGAAAATTGGCTAAGTCTGAACAGCGCCATCTAACATCTATAACGGCGAACAGTTCTAAACAAATAATTGGCAAAATATGGTAAAAACATCCTTTTTTAATTCGGCCATAACGTTTTCAAAAGTCGACAAAAACCCAATTTTATTTCAATATTTGGATAGATTATGAGTTGTAGATACGAATTCATACTTGCTTTATGCCGAGTAAATCTTCTAAAGTCATCGAATTGACCGGTTAAAGTTGAAATCGCGCAAAGAGTGTGAAAATTGGCTAAATCTGGTCAAACATGCACTTCTCTTATCGGTCACAACTTCTTTGATAAATGGAAATATACAAATTTTTTTTCATATTCTGAAAGAGTATGAGTTGCACATATTTTTACAATTTTAACATTGGCCAATCAGATTTGGTAAAGTCTTCATTGTGCACGATAAAGTAAAAAAAAAGTTCAACCTTCAATTACGACCTGTTCCCGTGCTCAAATCGTGAAATAAAATCGAAAAAATGATTGTGTAGAGGAAACTCAGCTTTAACATACTGAAAACCGGGTCAAAATCGGCCAAAGGAAAGGTGTGATATGGTTGAAATAAGACGTCAGGTACAGAGCCATTTTACAGTCATTTTGGTCAATTTAAGAGCTTCCCACTCCCCATTTGATATGAATTAATATTGTTACCCTATTTTGTGTCATTCATTTATGCCAAGTAAATGTCACGACATTATCATAATTACGCGTTGAAAAGTCAATATCATCATATCGTAATTTCAATATGTATAACCTTTAATTCGTCAAATGTGACGAATTCAACATCTAGTATTGTTTTTGTGTCTGTATGCGAGTGCATAGAGACACGAAAACAAGAATTTTGTTCGTCGGATACCTCAATAACGGGTGCAGCTATTGTCCTGAAACTTTGCCAGATGATAGATCTTGGTCTAACTTAGAACTGCCAAACTTTTGGGTGCCGCCAAATATACGTGACGTCATCAGGACGCCATTTTGTGAAATTACATTGATGGATGTATCTCAGTCATGCATCTTCTATTTCCCTTTAAATTTGGCACCAACAATTATCAGGCCGAGTGGCAACTTTTCCGATTATGCGCATGCGCATGCGCTACGTAACAAGCGCGTACGCGCCCGTCTAAGGATCTTAAAATCTGAAAATGCTCAAAAACAACCATTTTTTTATTCGGGCATAACTTTTTAAAAAGTCCACAAAAACCCATTTTTATTTTAATATTCGGATAGATTATGAGTTGTAAATGCGAATTCATACCTCATTCATGCCGAGTAAATGTCATAAAGTCATCATATTGACGGTTAAAAATTAAATAGCGCACGAGCGTGAACATTTCCTAAGTCTGGTCTCTTATCGGCCATAACTTTTTAGAAAGTCCACAAACTCCCAAATTTCTTTGAATATCCGGAAAGATTATGAGTTGTAGATGCGAATTCATACCTCATTTATGCCGAGTAAATGTTACAAAGTCATCATATTGACCGTTGAAATTTAAATGGCGCACGAGTGTGAAAATTGGCTAAGTCTGTATAGCGCCATCTAACATCTAACGGCGAACAGTTAAAAGCAAATAATTGGCCAAATATGGTAAAAACATCCTTTTTTAATTCGGCCGTAACTTTTTAAAAAATCAACAAACACCCAATTCTATTTGAATATTTGGATAGATTATGAGTTGTAGATACGAATTCATACCTCATTTATGCCGAGTAAATCTTCTAAAGTCATCGAATTGACCGGTTAAAGTTGAAATCGCGCAAAGAGTGTGAAAATTGGCTAAATCTGGTCAAACATGCACTTCTCTTATCGGTCACAACTTCTTTGATACATGGAAATATACAAATATTTTGTTCATATTCTGAAAGAGTATGAGTTGCACATATTTTTACAATTTTAACATTGGCCAATCAGATTTTGTAAAGTCATCATAGTGCACGATAAAGAAAAAAAAAGTTCAACCTTCAATTACGACCTGTTCCCGTGCTCTAATCGTGAAATAAACTCGAAAATCGCGATAGTGTAGCGGAAACTCAGCTTTAACATACTGAAAACCGGGTCAAAATCGGCCAAAGGAAAGGTGTGATATGGTTGAAATAAGACGTCAGGTACAGAGCCATTTTACAGTCATTTTGGTCAATTTAAGAGCTTCCCACTCCCCATTTGATATGAATTAATATTGTTACCCTATTTTGTGTCATTCATTTATGCCAAGTAAATGTCACGACATTATCATAATTACGCGTTGAAAAGTCAATATCATCATATCGTAATTTCAATATGTATAACCTTTAATTCGTCAAATGTGACGAATTCAACATCTAGTTATTATTATTATTATTATTATTATTTATTTATTCTTCCCATCAATTTTGTTCGTCGCATATCTCAAGATCACATGAATCAATTGTCATGAATCTTCACATGATGATAGATCATGATCTAACTTAGATCTGCAAACTTTTTCAGTGACGTCACATTACTATGACGTCATCAGGACGCCATTTTGTCAAATGTTAATAATCATCATATCTCAGTCATGATTTATCAATTTCAATTCAAATTTCGCATCAATATTAATCGGGTCAATGGTCATCTTTTAAGCTCATGCGCGTGCAATTACACTCGGAGACGCGCGCGTACGCGTCCGTCAAATGAAAAAAAATGTCAAAAAATGCCCAAAACCCCAACCCGAGTAATTTACTATATGTTTCAGACAATTTTAAGCGTTTCAAAAAATTCCGCGCGTGCGCGTCGGCGCGCGCGTATTTGCGCGCGTAACGCGAATGAATAGGAAAATTGTCGTTTTTTCACATGTTTTGCATTCCTTATAGATCCCGTAACACACCCTATCAATTTGAGTCATTGTTGACTCATAATAAAGGAGTACGCGCGCGTCAAAATCAAAATTACGCGCGCACACAAATTGGCAAAATATGGTAAAAACATAATTTTTGTATTCGGCCATAACTTTTTGAAAAGTGCCCAAACACCCAATTTTATTTTTAAATTCAGATAGATTATGAGTTGTAAATACGAATTCATACCTCATTTATGCCGAGTAAATCTTCTAAAGTCATCGAATTGACCGCTTAAAGTTGAAATCGCGCAAAGAGTGTGAAAATTGGCTAAATCTGGTCAAACATGCACTTCTCTTATCGGTCACAACTTCTTTGATACATGGAAATATACAAATATTTTTTCATGTTCTGAAAGAGTATGAGTTGCACATATTTTTACAAATTTAACATTGGCCAATCAGATTTTGTAAAGTCATCATTGTGCACGATAAAGTAAAAAAAAGTTCAACCTTCAATTACGACCTGTTCCCGTGCTCTAATCGTGAAATAAACTCGAAAATCGCGATAATGTAGCGGAAACTCAGCTTTAACATACTGAAAACCGGGTAAAAATGGGCCAAAGGAAAGGTGTGATATGGTCAAAATAAGACGTCAGGTACAGAGCCATTTTACAGTCATTTTGGTCAATTAAAAAGCTGCCCCCTCCCCTTTTGTTATGAATTAATAGTGTTACCCTATTTTGTGTTTTTCATTTATTTATGCCAAGTAAATGTTATGACATTATCATATTACGCGTTGAAAAGTCAATATCATCATATCGTAATTTCAATATGTATAACCTTAATTCGTCAAAAGTGACGAATTCAACATCTAGTTAGGTTATACATATACATATGTATAACCTATTGATTTTGTTCGAATTTTTATTATTATTTATTATTATTATTCTTCCGATTTTGTTCGTCGCATATCTCAAGATCAGATGAATCAATCGTCATGAAACTTCACATGATGATAGATCATCATCTGACTTAGTGCAACGTAATCATTTTAATCTCGTCAGATCACTGTGACGTCATCAGGACGCCATTTTGTCAAATTTCAATAATCATCATAACTCAGTCATGCATTATCAATTTCACTTCAAATTTCGCTTCAATATCAATCAGGTCAATCGTCATATTTCAAGTTCATGCGCATGCGCTTACACTCGGAGACGCGCGCGTACGCGTCCGTCAAATGAAAAAAAAATTTAAAAATGATCCATACCCTAACCCGAGTAATTTACTATATGTTTCAGACAATTTTAAGCGTTTCAAAAAATTCCGCGCGTGCGCGTCGGCGCGCGCATATTTGCGCGCGTAACGCAAATGAATAAGAAAATTGTCGTTTTTTCACATGTTTTGCAATTCTTATACATCCCTCAACGCACCCTATCAATTTGAGTCATTGTTGACTCATAATAACGGAGTACGCGCGCGTCAAAGTCAAAATTACGCGCGCACGCAAATTGGCAAAATATGGTAAAAAACAATCTTTTTTTATTCGGCCATAACTTTTTAAAAAGTCCACAAACACCCAATTTTTTTTTAATATTCGGATAGATTATGAGTTGTAAATACGAATTCATACCTCATTTATGCCGAGTAAATGTTATAAAGTCATCGTATTCGCAATCTATTCACACCATTTAGTTTTGTTCACTGGATCCTGATGAATTGTTTGATTGGAAATGAGAGTCCAAATCTGTTAAAAATTGAGGGTTAGCTAAAACGTATGCTTTCGAATAATAACTGCTGAAAGAATTATGCTACCAATGTGAAACTTCGCATGTAGATAGGGATTTGCAAGCCCAACATTTCATAAGTTAACACCAAATCGCGAAAATGCATATTTCATCGCCATATTTACCGTCAAAGGTCAAATAAATCAAGCATGAATAACCACGTACGCCGTGGACATGAAATTCAGCACACATGTAGGTTATAATGAAAGGAACAATTTTCATAAGATAAGATCGGATTATGAAAATGGCGTTAAGGATATGTAAATTAGGTTCAAAGGTCAAATAATTCACTGTTACAATGACAAATGCAGTGTGCAATCACTGATATATCGTTCCCGATTTCCCATTTTCGTTAAGAGATCTAATGTTGGTCTCGTGGAACAAGTTGTGACGCAAGATCTAAGGGTCGTGGGTTCGAATCCAAGACAATATTTTTTTAATTTCTTTTTTCTTCTTTTTTACTTTTTATTAGGGGGGAGGGGGGGGGGGTATGTGATATTATTTATAAATTATGATGATTGAGTAGTTATTTTTGGAATAATGCTTTTATCATAAGAAAATCGATATGTATAACCTTAATTCGTCAAAAGTGACGAATTCAACATCTAGTATTGTTTTTGTGTCTGTATGCCAATGCATAGAGACACGAAAACAAGGATTTTGTTCGTCGGATACCTCAATAACGGGTGCAGCTATTGTCCTGAAACTTTGCCAGATGATAGATCTTGGTCTAACTTAGAACTGCCAAACTTTTGGGTGCCGCCGACTATTCGTGACGTCATCGGGACGCCATTTTGTGAAATTACATTCATGGATGTATCTCAGTTATGCATCTTCTATTTCCCTTTAAATTTCGCACCAACAATTATCAGGCCGAGTGGCAACTTTTCACATTATGCGCATGCGCATGCGCTACGTAACAAGCGCGTACGCGCTCGTCTAAGGATCTTAAAATCTGAAAATGCTCAAAAACAACCATTTTTTAATTCGGGCATAACTTTTTAAAAAGTCCACAAAAACCCAACTTTCTTTTAATATTCGGATAGATTATGAGGTGTAGATACGAATTCATACCTCATTTATGCCGAGTAAATGTTATAAAGTCATCATATTGACGGTTAAAAATTAAATAGCGCACGAGTGTGAAAATTTCCCAAGTCTGGTCTCTTATCGGCCATAACTTTTTAAAAAGTCCACAAACTCGCAAATTTTCTTTGAATATCCGGAAAGATTATGAGTTGTAGATGCGAATTCATACCTCATTTATGCCGAGTAAATGTTACAAAGTCATCATATTGACCGTTAAGATTTAAAAAGCGCACGAGTGTGAAAATTGGCCAAGTCTGAACAGCGCCATCTAACATCTAAGGGCGAACACTTCAAAACAAATAATTGGCAAAATATGGTAAAAACATGCTTTTTTAATTCGGCCATAACTTTTTCAAAAGTCGACAAAAACCCAATTTTATTTGAATATTTGGATAGATTATGAGTTGTAGATACGAATTCATACTTGCTTTATGCCGAGTAAATGTTCTAAAGTCATCGAATTGACCGCTTAAAGTTGAAATCGCGCAAAGAGTGTGAAAATTGGCTAAATCTGGTCAAACATGCACTTCTCTTAACGGTCACAACTTCTTTGATACATGGAAATATACAAATATTTTTTCATATTCTGAAAGAGTATGAGTTGCACATATTTTTACAATTTTAACATTGGCCAATCAGATTTGGTAAAGTCATCATTGTGCACGATAAAGTAAAAAAAAGTTCAACCTTCAATTACGACCTGTTCCCGTGCTCTAATCGTGAAATAAACTCGAAAATCGCGATTGTGTAGAGGAAACTCAGCTTTAACATACTGAAAACCGGGTCAAAATCGGCCAAAGGAAAGGTGTGATATGGTTGAAATAAGACGTCAGGTACAGAGCCATTTTACAGTCATTTTGGTCAATTAAAGAGCTGCCCCCTCCCCTTTTGTTATGAATTAATATTGTTACCCTATTTTGTGTCATTCATTTATGCCAAGTAAGTGTCATGACATCATCATAATTACGCGTTGAAAAGTCAATTATCATAATATATCGAAATTTCAATATGTATAACCTTTAATTCGTCAAAAGTGACGAATTCAACATCTAGTATTGTTTTTGTGTCTGTATGCCAATGCATAGAGACACGAAAACAAGGATTTTGTTCGTCGGATACCTCAATAACGGCTGCAGCTATTGTCCTGAAACTTTGCCAGATGATAGATCTTGGTCTAACTTAGAACTGCCAAACTTTTGGGTGCCGCCAACTATTCGTGACGTCATCGGGACGCCATTTTGTGAAATTACATTCATGGATGTATCTCAGTCATGCATCTTCTATTTCCCTTTAAATTTGGCACCAACAATTATCAGGCCGAGTGGCAACTTTTCCCCTTATGCGCATACGCATGCGCCACGTAACAAGCGCGTACGCGCTCGTCCAAGGATCTTAAAATCTGAAAATGCTCAAAAACAACCATTTTTTTTATTCGGGCATAACTTTTTAAAAAGTCCACAAAAACCCAACTTTCTTTTAATATTCGGATAGATTATGAGTTGTAGATACGAATTCATACCTCATTTATGCCGAGTAAATGTCATAAAGTCATCATATTGACGGTTAAAAATTAAATGGCGCACGAGCGTGAAAATTTCCCAAGTCTGGTCTCTTATCGGCCATAACTTTTTAAAAAGTCCACAAACTCGCAAATTTCTTTGAATATCCGGAAAGATTATGAGTTGTAGATGCGAATTCATACCTCATCTATGCCCAGTAAATGTTACAAAGTCATCATATTGAGCGTTAAGATTTAAAAAGCGCACGAGTGTGAAAATTGGCTAAGTCTGAACAGCGCCATCTAACATCTATAACGGCGAACAGTTCTAAACAAATAATTGGCAAAATATGGTAAAAACATCCTTTTTTAATTCGGCCATAACGTTTTCAAAAGTCGACAAAAACCCAATTTTATTTCAATATTTGGATAGATTATGAGTTGTAGATACGAATTCATACTTGCTTTATGCCGAGTAAATCTTCTAAAGTCATCGAATTGACCGGTTAAAGTTGAAATCGCGCAAAGAGTGTGAAAATTGGCTAAATCTGGTCAAACATGCACTTCTCTTATCGGTCACAACTTCTTTGATAAATGGAAATATACAAATTTTTTTTCATATTCTGAAAGAGTATGAGTTGCACATATTTTTACAATTTTAACATTGGCCAATCAGATTTGGTAAAGTCTTCATTGTGCACGATAAAGTAAAAAAAAAGTTCAACCTTCAATTACGACCTGTTCCCGTGCTCAAATCGTGAAATAAAATCGAAAAAATGATTGTGTAGAGGAAACTCAGCTTTAACATACTGAAAACCGGGTCAAAATCGGCCAAAGGAAAGGTGTGATATGGTTGAAATAAGACGTCAGGTACAGAGCCATTTTACAGTCATTTTGGTCAATTTAAGAGCTTCCCCTCCCCTTTTGTTATGAATTGATATTGTTACCCTATGTTGTGTCATTCATTTATGCCAAGTAAATGTTACGACATCATCATAATTACGCGTTGAACAGTCAATATCATCATATCGAAATTTCAATATGTATAACCTTTAATTCGTCAAACGTGACGAATTCAACATCTAGTATTGTTTTTGTGTCTGTATGCCAGTGCATAGAGACACGAAAACAAGAATTTTGTTCGTCGGATACCTCAATAACGGCTGCAGCTATTGTCCTGAATCTTTGCGAGATGATAGATCTTGGTCTAACTTAGAACTGCCAAACTTTTGGGTGCCGGCGACTATTCGTGACGTCATCGGGACGCCATTTTGTGAAATTACATTCATGGATGTATCTCAGTCATGCATCTTCTATTTCCCTTGAAATTTAGCACCAATAATCATCACGCCGAGTGGCAACTTTTCCGAGTATGCGCATGCGCATGCGCCACGTAACAAGCGCGTACGCGCCCGTCTAAGGATCTTACAATCTGAAAATGCTCAAAAACAACCATTTTTTTATTCGGGCATAACTTTTTAAAAGTCCACAAAAACCCATTTTTATTTTAATATTCGGATAGATTATGAGTTGTAGATACGAATTCATACTTGCTTTATGCCGAGTAAATGTTCTAAAGTCATCGAATTGACCGGTAAAGTTGAAATCGCGCAAAGAGTGTGAAAATTGGCTAAATCTGGTCAAACATGCACTTCTCTTATTGGTCACAACTTCTTTGATACATGGAAATATACAAATATTTTTTCATATTCTGAAAGAGTATGAGTTGCACATATTTTTACAATTTTAACATTGGCCAATCAGATTTGATAAAGTCATCATTGTGCACGATAAAGTAAAAAAAAGTTCAACCTTCAATTACGACCTGTTCCCGTGCTCAAATCGTGAAATAAAATCGAAAAAATGATTGTGTAGAGCAAACTCAGCTTTAGCATACTGAAAACCGGGTAAAAATCGGCCAAAGGAAAGGTGTGATATGGTTGAAATAAGACGTCAGGTACAGAGCCATTTTACAGTCATTTTGGTCAATTTAAGAGCTCCCCCCCTCCCCTTTTGTTATGAATTAATATTGTTACCCTATGTTGTGTCATTCATTTATGCCAAGTAAATGTTATGACATTATCATAATTACGCGTTGAAAAGTCAATATCATCATATCGAAATTTCAATATGTATAACCTTAAATTCGTCAAATGTGACGAATTCAACATCTAGTTAGGTTATACATATACATATGTATAACCTATTGATTTTGTTCGATCTTTTATTATTATTTATTCTCCCCATCACTTTTGTTCGTCGATTATCTCAAGATTACATGAATCAAATATCATGAATCTTCACATGATGATAGATCATGTTCTAACTTAGAACTGCCCACTTTTTCAGTGACGTCACATGATTGTGACGTCATCAGGACGCCATTTTGTCAAATGTTAATAATCATCATATCTCAGTCATGATTTATCAATTTCAATTCAAATTTCGCATCAATATTAATCAGGTCAATGGTCATCTTTTAAGCTCATGCGCGTGCAATTACACTCCGAGACGCGCGCGTACGCGTCCGTCAAATGAAAAAAAATGTCAAAAAATGTTCAAAACCCCAACCCGAGTAATTTACTATATGTTTCAGACAATTTTAAGAGTTTCAGAAAATTCCGCGCGTGCGCGTCGGCGCGCGCGTATTTGTGCGCGTAACGCGAATGAATAGGAAAATTGTCGTTTTTTCACATGTTTTGGATTCCTTATAGATCCCTCAACACATCCTATCAATTTGAGTCATTGTTGACTCATAATAACTGAGTACGCGCGCGTCAAAGTCAAAATTACGCGCGCACGCAAATTGGCAAAATATGGTAAAAACATACTTTTTTTTTTCAGCCATAACTTTTTAAAAAGTCCACAAACACCCAATTGTCTTTTAATATTCGGATAGATTATGAGTTGTAGATACGAATTCATACCTGATTTATGCCGAGTAAATGTTATAAGGTCATCGTATTGACGGTTAAAGTTGAAAATGCGAATTTTACTCAATTTCAGTCAATGTTGAAATCGATCACAGTGTACTTTTGACCATATCTCACTTATTCTCCATCAATGTACTCCCAAATTTTGGTATATCGTAGCTGATGTTCTGCTCTATTCGCAATCTATTCACACCATTTAGTTTTGTTCAATGGATCCTGATGAATTGTTTGATTGGAAATAAGAGTTCAAATCTGTTACAAATTGAGGGTTAGCCAAAACGTATGTTATCGACATAATTGCTGAAGGAATTATGCTATCAATTTGAGATTTCGCATGTAGATAGGGATTTGCAAGCCCATCATTTCATAAGTTAACACCAAATCGCGAAAATGCATATTTCATTGTCATATTTACCGTTAAAGGTCGAATAAATCAAGCATGAATACTCAATAACCACGTACGCCGCGGACATGTAATTCAGCACACATGTATGGTATAATGAAAGGAAAAATGTTCATAAGATAAGATCGGATTATGAAAATGGTGTTAAGGATATGTAATTTAGGTTCAAAGGTCAAATAATTCACTGTTACAATGACAAGTGCAGTGTGCAATCACTGATGTATCTTTCCCGATTTCCCATTTTCGTTAAGAGATCTAATGTTGGTCTCGCGGTATAATTTGTGACACAAGATCAAAGGTTGTGGGTTCGAATCCAAGGCAATATTTTTTAACTTTCTTTTTTTTTTTTTTTTTTTTTTGCAGGGAGGGGGGGGGGGGGGGGGGTGGGGGGAGAATCTATTATTATTGATATGATGATTGAGTAGTTATTTTTGGAATCATCCTTTTATCATAAAAAATCGATATGTATAACCTTAATTCGTCAAATGTGACGAATTCAACATCTAGTTAGGTTATACATATATCATATGTATAACCTATTGATTTCGTCAAGATTTTTATTTTTCTTTTTCTTCCTAATTTTGTGCGTCGCATATCTCAATATCAGATGAATCAATTGTCATGAATCTTCACATGATGATAGATCATCATTTAACTTAGAACTGGTAACTTTTTCAGTGACGTCACATCACTATGACGTCATCAGGACGCCATTTTGTCAAATTTTAATAATCATCATATCTCAGTCATGATTTATCAATTTCAATTCAAATTTCACATAAATATTATTCGGATCAATCGTCATCTTTTAAGCTCATGCGCATGCGCTTACGCTCGGAGACGCGCGCGTACGCGTCCGTCAAATGAAAAAAAAAAATTAAAATGCTCAAAACCCTAACCCAAGTAATTTACTATATGTTTCAGACAATTTTAAGCGTTTCAACAAATTCCGCGCGTGCGCGTCGGCGCGCGCGTATTTGCGCGCGTAACGCAAATGAATAAGAATATTGTCGTTTTTTCACATGTTTTGCAATTCTTATACATCCCTCAACGCACCCTATCAATTTGAGTCATTGTTGACTCATAATAACGGAGTACGCGCGCGTCAAAGTCAAAATTACGCGCGCACGCAAATTGGCAAAATATGGTAAAAACATACTTTATTTATTCGGCCATAACTTTATAAAAAGTCCATAAACACCCAATTTTCTTTTACTATTCGGATAGATTATGAGATGTAGATACGAATTCATACCTCATTTATGCCGAGTAAATGTTATAAAGTTATCATATTGACGGTTAAAGTTTAAAATGCACATTTTAACTGATTTTAATCAATTGTGAAATCAATCACAGCAGACTTCCGACCATATCTCGCTAATTCTCCATTAATTTTCTCCCAGATTTCGATATGTTGTAGCTGAGGTTATGCTTTAAAAGTGCTGTGGTTTCAATTACCCAACAATATGAATTCAGGAACAAGAATGTGTCTCTATACAATTGTGATTAGTCTGCCACGCGTATTTGCGCGCGTAACGCATAGGAAAATAGGAAAAATGCCGTTTTTTCACATGTTTGTTTTAATTCTGATACATCCCTCAACTCACCCTATCAATTTGAGTCATTATTGACTCATAATAACGGAGTACGCGCGTGTCAAAGTCAAAATTACGCGCGCACGCAAAATGGCAAATCATGGTAAAAACATCCTTTTTGTATTCGGCCATAACTTTTTAAAAAGTCCACAAACACCCAATTTTCTTTTAATATTCGGATAGATTATGAGTTGTACATACGAATTCATACCTCATTTATGCCGAGTAAATGTTATAAAGTCATCGTATTGACGGTTAAAGTTGAAAATGCGAATTTTACTCAATTTCAATCAATGTTGAAATCGATCACAGTTTACTTTTGACCATATCTCACTTATTCTCCATCAATGTACTCCCACATTTTGATATATCGTAGCTGATGTTCTGCTCTATTGCAATCTATTCACACTATTTAGTTTTGTTCAATGGATCCTGATGAATTATTTGATTGTAAATAAGAGTTCAAATCTGTTATAAATTGAGGTTTAGCCAAAACGTATGTTTTCGACCTATAACTGCTGACGGAATTATGCTACCAATGTGAAATTTCGCATGTAGATAGGGACTTGCAAGCCCATCATTTCATAAGTTAACACTAAATCGTGAAAATGCATATTTCATTGACATATTTACCATCAAAGGTCAAATATATCAAGCATGAATAATCAATAACCACGTACGCCGCGGACATGAAATTTTTAATTCGGGCATAACTTTTTAAAAAGTCCACAAAAACCCAACTTTCTTCTAATATTCGGATAGATTATGAGTTGTAGATACGAATTCATACCTCATTTATGCCGAGTAAATGTAATAAAGTCATCATATTGACGGTTAAAAATTAAATAGCGCACGAGCGTGAAAATGTCCCAAGTCTGGTCTCTTATCGGCCATAACTTTTTAAAAAGTCCACAAACTCCCAAATTTCTTTGAATATCCGGAAAGATTATGAGTTGTAGATGCGAATTCATACCTCATTTATGCCGAGTAAATGTTACAAAGTCATCATATTGACCGTTGAAATTTAAATGGCGCACGAGTGTGAAAATTGGCTAAGTCTGTATAGCGCCATCTAACATCTAAGGGCGAACAGTTAAAAGCAAATAATTGGCAAAATATGGTAAAAACATCCTTTTTTAATTCGGCCATAACTTTTTCAAAAGTCGACAAAAACCCAATTTTATTTGAATATTTGGATAGATTATGAGTTGTAGATACGAATTCATACTTGCTTTATGCCGAGTAAATGTTCTAAAGTCATCGAATTGACCGGTTAAAGTTGAAATCGCGCAAAGAGTGTGAAAATTGGCTAAATCTGGTCAAACATGCACTTCTCTTATCGGTCACAACTTCTTTGATACATGGATATATCCAAATATTTTTTTCATATTCTGAAAGAGTATGAGTTGCACATATTTTTACAATTTTAACATTGGCCAATCAGATTTGGTAAAGTCTTCATTGTGCACGATAAAGAAAAAAAAAGTTCAACCTTCAATTATGACCTGTTCCCGTGCTCAAATCGTGAAATAAAATCGAAAAAATGATTGTGTAGAGGAAACTCAGCTTTAACATACTGAAAACCGGGTCAAAATCGGCCAAAGGAATGGTGTGATATGGTTGAAATAAGACGTCAGGTACAGAGCCATTTTACAGTCATTTTGGTAAATTTAAGAGCTTCCCACTCCCCTTTTGTTATGAATGAATATTGTTACCCTATTTGGTGTCATTCATTTATGCCAAGTAAATGTTACCACATCATCATATTACGCGTTGAAAAGTCAATATCATCATATCGAAATTTCAATATCTATAACCTTTAATTCGTCAAACGTGACGAATTCAACATCTAGTTCTTCTTCTTCTTTTTCTTCTTCCTAATTTTGTCCGTCGCATATCTCAAGATCAGATGAATCAATTGTCATGAATCTTCACATGATGATAGATCATGATCTAACTTAGAACTGCGAAGCTTTTCAGTGACGTCATATCACTATGACGTCATAAGGACGCTATTTTGTAAAGTATCATTAATCATCATATCTCAGTCATGCATCATCAATTTCAATTCAAATTTCACATCAATATTAATCGGGTCAATCGTCATCTTTTAAGCTCATGCGTATGCGCTTACACTCGGAGACGCGCGCGTACGCGTCCGTCAAATGAAAAAAAATATTTAAAAATGCTCAAAACCCTAACCCAAGTAATTTGTTTCAGACAATTTTAAGCGTTTCAAAAATTTCCGCACGTGCGCGTATTTGCGCGCGTATTTGCGCGCATAACGCGAATGAATAGAAAAATTGTTGTTTTTTCACATGTTTTGCATTCCTTATACATCCCTCAACACACCCTATAAATTTGAGTCATTGTTGACTCATAATAACGGAGTACGCGCGCGTCAAAGTCAAAATTACGCGCGCATGCAAAATGGCAAAATATGGTAAAAACATCCTTTTTGTATTCGGCAATAACTTTTTTTTAAGTCCACAAACACCCAATTTTCTTTTAATACTCGGATAGATTATGAGTTGTAGATACGAATTCATACCTCATTAATGCCGAGTAAACGCTATAAAGTCATCGTATTGACGGTTAAAGTTGAACATGCGAATTTTACTCAATTTCAATCAATGTTGAAATCGATCACAGTGTACTTTTGACCATATCTCACTTATTCTCCATCAATGTACTCCCAAATGTTGATATATCGTAGCTGATGTCCTGCTCTATTCGCAATCTATTCACACCATTTAGTTTTGTTCACTGGATCCTGATGAATTGTTTGATTGGAAATGAGAGTCCAAATCTGTTAAAAATTGAGGGTTAGCTAAAACGTATGCTTTCGACCTATAACTGCTGAAAGAATTATGCTACCAATGTGAAACTTCGCATGTAGATAGGGACTTGCAAGCCCAACATTTCATAAGTAAACACCAAATCGCGAAAATGCATATTTCATCGTCATATTTACCGTCAAAGGTCAAATAAATCAAGCATGAATAACCACGTACGCCGTGGACATGAAATTCAGCACACATGTAGGTTATAATGAAAGGAACAATTTTCATAAGATAAGATCGGATTATGAAAATGGCGTTAAGGATATGTAAATTAGGTTCAAAGGTCAAATAATTCACTGTTACAATGACAAATGCAGTGTGCAATCACTGATGTATTTTTCCCGATTTCCCATTTTCGTTAAGAGATCTAATGTTGGTCTCGCGGTATAATTTGTGACACAAGATCAAAGGGTCGTGGGTTCGAATCCAAGGCAATATTTTTTTACTTTCTTTTTTTTCTTCTTTTTTTTCCTTTTTTCAGGGGGGGGGGGAATCTATTATTATTGATATGATGATTGAGTAGTTATTTTTGGAATCATCCTTTTTTCATAATAAATCGATATGTATAACCTTAATTCGTCAAAAGTGACGAATTCAACATCTAGTATTGTTTTTGTGTCTGTATGCCAATGCATAGAGACACGAAAACAAGGATTTTGTTCGTCGGATACCTCAATAACGGGTGCAGCTATTGTCCTGAAACTTTGCCAGATGATAGATCTTGGTCTAACTTAGAACTGCCAAACTTTTGAGTGCCGCCGACTATTCGTGACGTCAACGGGACGCCATTTTGTGAAATTACATTCATGGATGTATCTCAGTCATGCATCTTGTATTTCCCTTTAAATTTAGCACCAATAATTATCACGCCGAGTGGCAACTTTTCCGATTATGCGCATGCGCATGCGCTACGTAACAAGCGCGTACGCGCTCGTCTAAGGATCTTAAAATCTGAAAATGCTCAAAAACAACCATTTTTAATTCGGGCATAACTTTTTAAAAAGTCCACAAAAACCCAACTTTCTTTTAATATTCGGAAAGATTATGAGGTGTAGATGCGAATTCATACCTCATTTATGCCGAGTAAATGTCATAAAGTCATCATATTGACGGTTAAAAATTAAATAGCGCACGAGCGTGAAAATTTCCCAAGTCCGGTCTCTTATCGGCCATAACTTTTTAAAAAGTCCACAAACTCCCAAATTTCTTTGAATATCCGGAAAGATTATGAGTTGTAGATGCGAATTCATACCTCATTTATGCCGAGTAAATGTTACAAAGTCATCATATTGACCGTTAAGATTTAAAAAGCGCACGAGTGTGAAAATTGGCTAAGTCTGAACAGCGCCATCTAACATCTAAGGGCGAACAATTCAAAACAAATAATTGGCAAAATATGGTAAAAACATCCTTTTTTAATTCGGCCAAAACTTTTTCAAAAGTCGACAAAAACCCAATTTTATTTGAATATTTGGATAGATTATGAGTTGTAGATACGAATTCATACTTGCTTTATGCCGAGTAAATCTTCTAAAGTCATCGAATTGACCGCTTAAAGTTGAAATCGCGCAAAGAGTGTGAAAATTGGCTAAATCTGGTCAAACATGCACTTCTCTTATCGGTCACAACTTCTTTGATAAATGGAAATATACAAATATTTGTTTCATATTCTGAAAGAGTATGAGTTGCACATATTTTTACAATTTTAACATTGGCCAATCAGATTTGGTAAAGTCATCATGGTGCACGATAAAGAAAAACAAAGTTCAACCTCCAATTACGACCTGTTCCCGTGCTCTAATCGTGAAATAAACTCGAAAATCGCGATAGTGTAGCGGAAATTCAGCTTTAACATACTGAAAACCGGGTAAATATCGGCCAAAGGAAAGGTGTGATATGGTTGAAATAAGACGTCAGGTACAGAGCTATTTTGCAGTCATTTTGGTCAATTTAAGAGCTCCCCCACCCCTTTTGTTATGAATTAATATTGTTACCCTATTTTGTGTCATTCAGTTATGCCAAGTAAATGTTATGACATCATCATATTACGCGTTGAAAAGTCAATATCATCATATCGAAATTTCAATATGTATAACCTTTAATTCGTCAAACGTGACGAATTCAACATCTAGTGTTGTTTTTGTGTCTGTATGCCAATGCATAGAGACACGAAAACAAGGATTTTGTTCGTCGGATACCTCAATAACGGGTGCAGCTATTGTCCTGAAAATTTGCCAGATGATAGATCTTGGTCTAACTTAGAACTGCCAAACTTTTGAGTGCCGCCTACTATTCGTGACGTCATCGGGACGCCATTTTGTGAAATTTCATTCATGGATGTATCTCAGTCATGCATCTTCTATTTCCCTTGAAATTTAGCACCAATAATTATCACGCCGAGTGGCAACTTTTCCGATTATGCGCATGCGCATGCGCCACGTAACAAGCGCGTACGCGCTCGTCTAAGGATCTTAAAATCTGAAAATGCTCAAAAACAACCATTTTTTTATTCGGGCATAACTTTTTAAAAAGTCCACAAAAACCCATTTTTATTTGAATATTCGGATAGATTATGAGTTGTAGATGCGAATTCATACCTCATTCATGCCGAGTGAATGTCATAAAGTCATCATATTGACGGTTAAAAATTAAATGGCGCACGAGTGTGAAAATTTCCCAAGTCTGGTCTCTTACCGGCCATAACTTTTTTAAAAGTCCACAAACTCGCAAATTTCTTTGAATATCCGGAAAGATTATGAGTTGTAGATGCGAATTCATACCTCATTTATGCCGAGTAAATGTTACAAAGTCATCATATTGACCGTTGAAATTTAAATGGCGCACGAGTGTGAAAATTGGCTAAGTCTGTATAGCGCCATCTAACGTCTAACGGCGAACACTTCAAAACAAATAATTGGCAAAATATGGTAAAAACATCCTTTTTTAATTCGGCCATAACTTTTTCAAAAGTCGACAAAAACCCAATTTTATTTGAATATTTGGATAGATTATGAGTTGTAGATACGAATTCATACTTGCTTTATGCCGAGTAAATGTTCTAAAGTCATCGAATTGACCGGTTAAAGTTGAAATCGCGCAAAGAGTGTGAAAATTGGCTAAATCTGGTCAAACATGCACTTCTCTTATCGGTCACAACTTCTTTGATACATGGATATATACAAATATTTTTTCATATTCTAAAAGAGTATGAGTTGCACATATTTTTACAATTTTAACATTGGCCAATCAGATTTTGTAAAGTCATCATAGTGCACGATAAAGAAAAAAAAAAGTTCAACCTTCAATTACGACCTGTTCCCGTGCTCAAATCGTGAAATAAAATCGAAAAATGATTGTGTAGCGGAAACTCAGCTTTAGCATACTGAAAACCGGGTCAAAATCGGCCAAAGGAAAGGTGTGATATGGTTGAAATAAGACGTCAGGTACAGAGCCATTTTACAGTCATTTTGGTCAATTAAAGAGCTCCCCCCTCCCCTTTTGTTATGAATTAATATTGTTACCCTATTTGGTGTCATTCATTTATTTATGCCAAGTAAATGTCATGACATCATCATAATTACGCGTTGAAAAGTCAATATCATCATATCGAAATTTCAATATGTATAACCTTTAATTCGTCAAATGTGACGAATTCAACATCTAGTATTGTTTTTGTGTCTGTATGCCAATGCATAGAGACACGAAAACAAGGATTTTGTTCGTCGGATACCTCAATAACGGGTGCAGCTATTGTCCTGAAACTTTGCCAGATGATAGATCTTGGTCTAACTTAGAACTGCCAAACTTTTGGGTGCCGCCGACTATTCGTGACGTCATCGGGACGCCATTTTGTGAAATTTCATTCATGGATGTATCTCAGTCATGCATCTTCTATTTCCCTTTAAATTTGGCACCAACAGTTATCAGGCCGAGTGGCAACTTTTCCGATTATGCGCATACGCATGCGCCACGTAAGAAGCGCGTACGCGCTCGTCCAAGGATCTTAAAATCTGAAAATGCTCAAAAACAACCATTTTTTTATTCGGGCATAACTTTTTAAAAAGTCCACAAAAACCCAACTTTCTTTTAATATTCGGATAGATTATGAGGTGTAGATACGAATTCATACCTCATTTATGCCGAGTAAATGTTATAAAGTCATCATATTGACGGTTAAAAATTAAATAGCGCACGAGTGTGAAAATTTCCCAAGTCTGGTCTCTTATCGGCCATAACTTTTTAAAAAGTCCACAAACTCGCAAATTTCTTTGAATATCCGGAAAGATTATGAGTTGTAGATGCGAATTCATACCTCATTTATGCCCAGTAAATGTTACAAAGTCATCATATTGACCGTTAAGATTTAAAAAGCGCACGAGTGTGAAAATTGGCTAAGTCTATATAGCGCCATCTAACATCTAAGGGCGAATAGTTCCAAACAAATAATTGGCAAAATACGGTAAAAACATCCTTTTTTAATTCGGCCATAACCTTTTCAAAAGTCGACAAAAACCCAATTTTATTTGAATATTTGGATAGATTATGAGTTGTAGATACGAATTCATACTTGCTTTATGCCGAGGAAATCTTCTAAAGTCATCGAATTGACCGGTTAAAGTTGAAATCGCGCAAAGAGTGTGAAAATTGGCTAAATCTGGTCAAACATGCACTTCTCTTATCGGTCACAACTTCTTTGATACATGGAAATATACAAATATTTTTTTCATATTCTGAAAGAGTATGAGTTGCACATATTTTTACAATTTTAACATTGGCCAATCAGATTTTGTAAAGTCATCATAGTGCACGATAAAGAAAAAAAAAGTTCAACCTTCAATTACGACCTGTTCCCGTGCTCAAAT
The DNA here is from genome assembly GCA_037951105.1 of Echinarachnius parma. Lineage (NCBI taxonomy): Eukaryota > Metazoa > Echinodermata > Echinoidea > Clypeasteroida > Echinarachniidae > Echinarachnius > Echinarachnius parma. Next base: position 20,789 of record JBAMJV010002331.1, on the reverse strand, counting down.
CGTAAAATAAAATCGAAAAAATGATTGTGTAGAGGAAACTCAGCTTTAGCATACTGAAAACCAGGTCAAAATCGGCCAAAGGAAAGGTGTGATATGGTTGAAATAAGACGTCAGGTACAGAGCCATTTTACAGTCATTTTGGTCAATTGAAAGGCTGCCCCCTCCCCTTTTGTTATGAATTAATATTATTACCCTATTTGGTGTCATTCATTTATGCCAAGTAAATGTTACGACATCATCATATTACGCGTTGAAGAGTCAATATCATCATATCGAAATTTCAATATGTATAACCTTAAATTCGTCAAATGTGACGAATTCAACATCTAGTATTGTTTTTGTGTCTGTATGCCAATGCATAGAGACACGAAAACAAGGATTTTGTTCGTCGGATACCTCAATAACGGGTGCAGCTATTGTCCTGAAACTTTGCCAGATGATAGATCTTGGTCTAACTTAGAACTGCCAAACTTTTGGGTGCCGCCGACTATTCGTGACGTCATCGGGACGCCATTTTGTGAAATTTCATTCATGGATGTATCTCAGTCATGCATCTTCTATTTCCCTTTAAATTTGGCACCAACAGTTATCAGGCCGAGTGGCAACTTTTCCGATTATGCGCATACGCATGCGCCACGTAAGAAGCGCGTACGCGCTCGTCCAAGGATCTTAAAATCTGAAAATGCTCAAAAACAACCATTTTTTTATTCGGGCATAACTTTTTAAAAAGTCCACAAAAACCCAACTTTCTTTTAATATTCGGATAGATTATGAGGTGTAGATACGAATTCATACCTCATTTATGCCGAGTAAATGTTATAAAGTCATCATATTGACGGTTAAAAATTAAATAGCGCACGAGTGTGAAAATTTCCCAAGTCTGGTCTCTTATCGGCCATAACTTTTTAAAAAGTCCACAAACTCGCAAATTTCTTTGAATATCCGGAAAGATTATGAGTTGTAGATGCGAATTCATACCTCATTTATGCCCAGTAAATGTTACAAAGTCATCATATTGACCGTTAAGATTTAAAAAGCGCACGAGTGTGAAAATTGGCTAAGTCTATATAGCGCCATCTAACATCTAAGGGCGAATAGTTCCAAACAAATAATTGGCAAAATACGGTAAAAACATCCTTTTTTAATTCGGCCATAACTTTTTCAAAAGTCGACAAAAACCCAATTTTATTTGAATATTTGGATAGATTATGAGTTGTAGATACGAATTCATACTTGCTTTATGCCGAGGAAATCTTCTAAAGTCATCGAATTGACCGGTTAAAGTTGAAATCGCGCAAAGAGTGTGAAAATTGGCTAAATCTGGTCAAACATGCACTTCTCTTATCGGTCACAACTTCTTTGATACATGGAAATATACAAATATTTTTTTCATATTCTGAAAGAGTATGAGTTGCACATATTTTTACAATTTTAACATTGGCCAATCAGATTTTGTAAAGTCATCATAGTGCACGATAAAGAAAAAAAAAGTTCAACCTTCAATTACGACCTGTTCCCGTGCTCAAATCGTAAAATAAAATCGAAAAAATGATTGTGTAGAGGAAACTCAGCTTTAGCATACTGAAAACCAGGTCAAAATCGGCCAAAGGAAAGGTGTGATATGGTTGAAATAAGACGTCAGGTACAGAGCCATTTTACAGTCATTTTGGTCAATTGAAAGGCTGCCCCCTCCCCTTTTGTTATGAATTAATATTATTACCCTATTTGGTGTCATTCATTTATGCCAAGTAAATGTTACGACATCATCATATTACGCGTTGAAGAGTCAATATCATCATATCGAAATTTCAATATGTATAACCTTAAATTCGTCAAATGTGACGAATTCAACATCTAGTTAGGTTATACATATACATATGTATAACCTATTGATTTCGTTCGATCTTTTATTATTATTATTTATTCTCCCACTCACTTTTGTTCGTCGATTATCTCAAGATCACATGAATCAAATATCATGAATCTTCACATGATGATAGATCATGTTCTAACTTAGAACTGCCCACTTTTTCAGTGACGTCACATGACTGTGACGTCATCAGGACGCCATTTTGTAAAATGTTAATAATCATCATATCTCAGTCATGAAATATCAATTTCAATTGAAATTTCGCATTAACATTAATCCGGTCAATGGTCATCTTTTAAGCTCATGCGCGTACAATTACACTCGGAGACGCGCGCGTACGCGTCCGTCAAATGAAAAAAAATGTCAAAAAATGCTCAAAACCTCAACCCGAGTAATTTACTATATGTTTCAGACAATTTTAAGCGTTTCAAAAAATTCCGCGCGTGCGCGTCGGCGCGCGCGTATTTGCGCGCGTAACGCGAATGAATAGTAAAATTGTCGTTTTTTCACATGTTTTGCATTCCTTATAGATCCCTCAACACACCCTATCAATTTGAGTCATTGTTGACTCATAATAACGGAGTACGCGCGCGTCAAAGTCAAAATTACGCGCGCTTGCAATTTGGCAAAATATGGTAAAAACATACTTTTTTTATTCGGCCATAACTTTTTAAAAAGTCCACAAACACACAATTTTCTTTTAATATTCGGATAGAGTATGAGTTGTAAATGCGAATTCATACCTCATTTATGCCGAGTAAATGTTATAAAGTCATCGCATTGACGGTTAAAGTTGAAATCGCGCACGAGTGTGAACATTGGCTAAATCTGATCAAACATGCCCTTCTCTTAACGGTCACAACTTCTTTGATACATGGATATATCCAAATATTTTTACATATTCTAAAAGAGTATGAGTTGCACATATTTTTACATATCTAACAATGGCCAATCCGATTTTGTAAAGTCTCCATAGTGCACGATAAAGTAAAAGAAAAGTTCAACCTTCAATTACGACCATGATTTGGAGTGGAGAATAGCGCCATCTATCGGCGGATAATTAAAAAATCTGTCCGCGCGCACGCAAATTGGCAAAATATGGTAAAAACATCCTTTTTCTATTCGGCCATAACTTTTTAAAAAGTCCACAAACACCCAGTTTTATTTAATATTCGGATAGATTATGAGTTGTAGATACGAATTCATACCTCATTTATGCCGAGTAAATCTTCTAAAGTCATCGAATTGACCGGTTAAAGTTGAAATCGCGCACGAGTGTGAAAATTGGCTAAATCTGGTCAAACATGCACTTCTCTTATCGGTCACAACTTCTTTGATACATGGATATATACAAATATTTTTTCATATTCTGAAAGAGTATGAGTTGCACATATTTATACATACCTAACAATGGCCAATCAGATTTTGTAAAGTCATCATTGTGCACGATAAAGTAAAAAAAAGTTCAACCTTCAATTACGACGTGTTCCCGTTCTCAAATCGTAAAATAAAATCGGAAAAATGATTGTGTAGTGGAAACTCAGCTTTAACATACTGAAAACCGGGTCAAAATCGGCCAAAGGAAAGGTGTGATATGGTTGAAATAAGACGTCAGCTACAGAGCCATTTTACAGTCATTTTGGTCAATTAAAGAGCTCCCCGCTCCCCTTTTGTTATGAATTAATATTGTTACCCTATTTTGTGTCATTCATTTATGCCAAGTAAATGTTACGACATTATCATAATTACGCGTTGAAAAGTCAATATCATCATATTGTAATTTCAATATGTATAACCTTAATTCGTCAAATGTGACGAATTCAACATCTAGTTAGGTTATACATATACATATGTATAACCTATTGATTTCGTCAAGATTTTTATTATTATTATTCTCCCCATCACTTTTGTTCGTCGATTATCTCAAGATCACATGAATCAAATATCATGAATCTTCACATGATGATAGATCATGTTCTAACTTAGAACTGCCCACTTTTTCAGTGACGTCACATGACTGTGACGTCATCAGGACGCCATTTTGTAAAATGTTAATAATCATCATATCTCAGTCATGAAATATCAATTTCAATTCAAATTTCGCATTAATATTAATCCAGTCAATGGTCATCTTTTAAGCTCATGCGCGTACAATTACACTCGGAGACGCGCGCGTACGCGTCCGTCAAATGAAAAAAAATGTCAAAAAATGCTCAAAACCTCAACCCGAGTAATTTACTATATGTTTTAGACAATTTTAAGCGTTTCAAAAAATTCCGCGCGTGCGCGTCGGCGCGCGCGTATTTGCGCGCGTAACGCGAATGAATAGTAAAATTGTCGTTTTTTCACATGTTTTGCATTCCTTATAGATCCCTCAACACAACCTATCAATTTGAGTCATTGTTGACTCATAACAACGGAGTACGCGCGCGTCAAAGTCAAAATTACGCGCGCATGCAAATTGGCAAAATATGGTAAAAACATACTTTTTTTATTCGGCCATAACTTTTTAAAAAGTCCACAAACACCCAATTTTCTTTTAATATTCGGATAGATTATGAGTTGTAGATACGAATTCATACCTCATTTATGCCGAGTAAATGTTATAAAGTTATCGAATTGACGGTTAAAGTTGAAATCGCGCACGAGTGTGAAAATTGGCTAAATCTGGTCAAACATGCCCTTCTCTTATCGGTCATAACTTCTTTGATACATGGATATATCCAAATATTTTTTCATATTCTGAAAGAGTATGAGTTGCACATATTTGTACATACCTAACAATGGACAATTCGATTTTGTAAAGTCTCCATAGTGCACGATAAAGTAAAAGAAAAGTTCAACCTTCAATTACGACCATGATTTGGAGTGGAGAATAGCGCCATCTATCGGCGGATAATCAAAAATCTGTCCGCGCGCACGCAAATTGGCAAAATATGGTAAAAACATCCTTTTTGTATTCGGCCATAACTTTTTCAAAAGTCGACAAAAACCCAATTTTATTTAATATTTGGATAGATTATGAGTTGTAGATACGAATTCATACTTGCTTTATGCCGAGTAAATCTTCTAAAGTCATCGAATTGACCGGTTAAAGTTGAAATCGCGCAAAGAGTGTGAAAATTGGCTAAAATCTGGTCAAACATGCACTTCTCTTATCGGTCACAACTTCTTTGATACATGGAAATATACAAATATTTTTTCATATTCTGAAAGAGTATGAGTTGCACATATTTTTACAATTTTAACATTGGCCAATCAGATTTGGTAAAGTCTTCATTGTGCACGATAAAGTAAAACAAAAGTTCAACCTTCAATTACGACCTGTTCCCGTGCTCAAATCGTGAAATAAAATCGAAAAAATGATTGTGTAGAGGAAACTCATATTTAGCATACTGAAAACCGGGTCAAAATCGGCCAAAGGAAAGGTGTGATATGGTTGAAATAAGACGTCAGGTACAGAGCCATTTTACAGTCATTTTGGTCAATTAAAGAGCTCCCCCCTCCCCATTTGATATGAATTAATATTGTTACCCTATTTGGTGTCATTCATTTATGCCAAGTAAATGTTACGACATCATCATATTACGCGTTGAAAAATCAATAATCATCATATCGAAATGTCAATATGTATAACCTTAAATTCGTCAAATGTGACGAATTCAACATCTAGTTAGGTTATACATATACATATGTATAACCTATTGATTTTGTTCGAATTTTTATTATTATTATTATTATTATTTATTTATTCTTCCCATCAATTTTGTTCGTCGCATATCTCAAGATCACATGAATCAATTGTCATGAATCTTCACATGATGATAGATCATGATCTAACTTAGATCTGCAAACTTTTTCAGTGACGTCACATTACTATGACGTCATCATGACGCCATTTTGAAAAATGTTAATAATCATCATATCTCAGTCATGATTTATCAATTTCAATTCAAATTTCGCATCAATATTAATCGGGTCAATGGTCATCTTTTAAGCTCATGCGCGTACAATTAGACTCGAAAACGCGCGCGTACGCGTCCGTCAAATGAAAAAAAAATGTCAAAAAATGCTCAAAACCTCAACCCGAGTAATTTACTATATGTTTCAGACAATTTTAAGCGTTTCAAAAAATTCCGCGCGTGCGCGTCGGCGCGCGCGTATTTGCGCGCGTAACGCGAATGAATAGGAAAATTGTCGTTTTTTCACATGTTTTGGATTCCTTATATATCCTTCAACACACCCTATCAATTTGAGTCATTGTTGACTCATAATAACGGAGTACGCGCGCGTCAAAGTCAAAATTACGCGCGCACGCAAATTGGCAAAATATGGTAAAAACATGTTTTTTTTATTCGGCCATAACTTTTTAAAAAGTCCACAAACACCCAATTTTATTTTAATATTCGGATAGATTATGAGTTGAAGATACGATTTCATACCTCATTTATGCCAAGTAAATGCTATAAAGTCATCATATTGACGGTTAAAGTTGAAAATGCGCATTTTAGCTGATTTTAATCGATTTTTAAATCAATCACAGCAGACTTCCGACCATATCTCGCTAATTCTCCGTTGATTTTCTCCCAGATTTCGATATGTTGTAGCTGAAGTTATGCTTTAAAAGTGCTGTGGTTTTAATTACCCAACAATATGAATTCAGGAACTATAATGTGTCTCTATACAATTGTGATTAGTCTGCCACGCGTTTTTGCGCGCGTAAAGCAAATCAATAAAAAAAAATTATTTTTTTCACATTTTTTGCTATCCTGATACATCCCTCAACTCACCCTATCAATTTGAGTCATTGTTGACTCATAATAACGGAGTACGCGCGCGTCAAAGTCAAAATTACGCGCGCACGCAAATTGGCAAAATATGGTAAAAACATCCTTTTTTTATTCGGCCATAACTTTTTTAAAAGTCCACAAACACCCAATTTTATTTTAATATTCGGAAAGATTATAAGTTGTAGATACGAATTCATACCTCATTTATGCCAAGTAAATGATATGACATCATCATATTACGCGTTGAAAAGTCAATATCATCATATCGAAATTTCAATATGTATAACCTTAATTCGTCAAAAGTGACGAATTCAACATCTAGTATTGTTTTTGTGTCTGTATGCCAATGCATAGAGACACGAAAACAAGGATTTTGTTCGTCGGATACCTCAATGACGGGTGCAGCTATTGTCCTGAAACTTGGCCAGATGATAGATCTTAGTCTAACTTAGAACTGCCAAACTTTTGGGTGCCGCCGACTATTCGTGACGTCATCAGGACGCCATTTTGTGAAATTACATTCATGGATGTATCTCAGTCATGCATCTTCTATTTCCCTTTAAATTTGGCACCAACAATTATCAGGCCGAGTGGCAACTTTTCCCATTATGCGCATACGCATGCGCCACGTAACAAGCGCGTACGCGCCCGTCTAAGGATCTTAAAATATGAAAATGCTCAAAAACAACCATTTTTTTATTCGGGCATAACTTTTTTAAAAGTCCACAAAAACCCAACTTTCTTTTAATATTCGGATAGATTATGAGTTGTAGATACGAATTCATACCTCATTTATGCCGAGTAAATGTTATAAAGTCATCGTATTGACGGTTAAAAATTAAATGGCGCACGAGCGTGAAAATTTCCCAAGTCTGGTCTCTTACCGGCCATAACTTTTTAAAAAGTCCACAAACTCGCAAATTTCTTTGAATATCCAGAAAGATTATGAGTTGTAGATGCGAATTCATACCTCATTTATGCCGAGTAAATGTTACAAAGTCATCATATTGACCGTTAAGATTTAAAAAGCGCACGAGTGTGAAAATTGGCTAAGTCTGTATAGCGCCATCTAACATCTAAGGGCGAACAGTTTAAATCAAATAATTGGCAAAATATGGTCAAAACATCCTTTTTTAATTCGGCCATAACTTTTTCAAAAGTCGACAAAAACCCAATTTTATTTGAATATTTGGATAGATTATGAGTTGTAGATACGAATTCATACTTGCTTTATGCCGAGTAAATCTTCTAAAGTCATCGAATTGACCGCTTAAAGTTGAAATCGCGCAAAGAGTGTGAAAATTGGCTAAATCTGGTCAAACATGCACTTCTCTTATCGGTCACAACTTCTTTGATACATGGATATATCCAAATATTTTTTTCATATTCTGAAAGAGTATGAGTTGCACATATTTTTACAATTTTAACATTGGCCAATCAGATTTTGTAAAGTCATCATTGTGCACAATAAAGAAAAAAAAAGTTCAACCTTCAATTACGACCTGTTCCCGTGCTCTAATCGTGAAATAAACTCGAAAATCGCGATAGTGTAGCGGAAACTCAGCTTTAACATACTGAAAACCGGGTCAAAATCGGCCAAAGGAAAGGTGTGATATGGTTGAAATAAGACGTCAGGTACAGAGCCATTTTACAGTCATTTTGGTCAATTAAAGAGCTCCCCCCTCCCCTTTTGTTATGAATTAATATGGTTACCCTATTTGGTGTCATTCATTTATGCCAAGTCAATGTTACGACATCATCATAATTACGCGTTGAAGAGTCAATATCATCATATCGAAATTTCGATATGTATAACCTTTAATTCGTCAAATGTGACGAATTCAACATCTAGTATTGTTTTTGTGTCTGTATGCCAATGCATAGAGACACGAAAACAAGGATTTTGTTCGTCGGATACCTCAATAACGGGTGCAGCTATTGTCCTGAAACTTTGCCAGATGATAGATCTTGGTCTAACTTAGAACTGCCAAACTTTTGAGTGCCGCCGACTATTCGTGACGTCATCAGGACGCCATTTTGTGAAATTTCATTCATGGATGTATCTCAGTCATGCATCTTCTATTTCCCTTTAAATTTAGCACTAATAATTATCACGCCGAGTGGCAACTTTTCCGAGTATGCGCATGCGCATGCGCCAAGTACCAAGCGCGTACGCGCCCGTCTAAGGATCTTAAAATCTGAAAATGCTCAAAAACAACCATTTTTTTATTCGGGCATAACTTTGTAAAACGTCCACAAAAACCCAATTTTATTTTAACATTCGGATAGATTATGAGTTGTAGATGCGAATAGATACCTCATTTATGCCGAGTAAATGTTATAAAGTCATCATATTGACGGTTAAAAATTAAATAGCGCACGAGTGTGAACATTTCCCAAGTCTGGTCTCTTATCGGCCATAACTTTTTAAAAAGTCCACAAACTCGCAAATTTCTTTGAATATCCGGAAAGATTATGAGTTGTAGATGCGAATTCATACCTCATTTATGCCGAGTAAATGTTACAAAGTCATCATATTGACCGTTAAGATTTAAAAAGCGCACGAGTGAGTGTGAAAATTGGCTAAGTCTGAACAGCGCCATCTAACATCTAAGGGCGAACAGTTCTAAACAAATAATTGTCAAAATATGGTAAAAACATCCTTTTTTAATTCGGCCATAACTTTTTCAAAAGTCGACAAAAACCCAATTTTATTTGAATATTTGGCTAGATTATGAGTTGTAGATGCGAATAGATACCTCATTCATGCCGAGTAAATGTTATAAAGTCATCATATTGACGGTTAAAAATTAAATAGCGCACGAGTGTGAAAATTTCCCAAGTCTGGTCTCTTATCGGCCATAACTTTTTAAAAAGTCCACAAACTCGCAAATTTCTTTGAATATCCGGAAAGATTATGAGTTGTAGATGCGAATTCATACCTCATTTATGCCCAGTAAATGTTACAAAGTCATCATATTGACCGTTAAGATTTTAAAAGCGCACGAGTGTGAAAATTGGCTAAGTCTCAACAGCGCCATCTAACATCTAAGGGCGAACACAGTTGAAAACAAATAATTGGCAAAATATGGTAAAAACATCCTTTTTTAATTCGGCCATAACTTTTTCAACAGTCGACAAAAACCCAATTTTATTTGAATATTTGGATAGATTATGAGTTGTAGATACGAATTCATACCTCATTTATGCCGAGTAAATCTTCTAAAGTCAACGAATTGACCGCTTAAAGTTGAAATCGCGCAAAGAGTGTGAAAATTGGCTAAATCTGGTCAAACATGCACTTCTCTTATCGGTCACAACTTCTTTGATACATGGAAATATACAAATATTTTTTTCATATTCTGAAAGAGTATGAGTTGCACATATTTTTACAATTTTAACATTGGCCAATCAGATTTGGTAAAGTCATCATAGTGCACGATAAAGAAAAAAAAAGTTCAACCTTCAATTACGACCTCTTCCCGTGCTCTAATCGTGAAATAAACTCGAAAATCGCGATAGTGTAGAGGAAACTCAGCTTTAGCCTACTGAAAACCGGGTCAAAATCGGCCAAAGGAAAGGTGTGATATGGTTGAAATAAGACGTCAGGTACAGAGCCATTTTACAGTCATTTTGGTCAATTTAAGAGCTTCCCACTCCCCAATTTGATAACAATTGAATGTAATGAATTAATATTGTTACCCTATTTTGTGTCATTCATTTATGCCAAGTAAACGTTATGACATCATCATAATATGCGTTGAAAAGTCAATATCATCATAATATCGTAATTTCGATATGTATAACCTTAATTCGTCAAACGTGACGAATTCAACATCTAGTTAGGTTATACATATACATATGTATAACCTATTGATTTTGTTCGAATTTTTATTATTATTATTATTTATTTATTCTTCCCATCAATTTTGTTCGTCGCATATCTCAAGATCACATGAATCAATTGTCATGAATCTTCACATGATGATAGATCATGATCTAACTTAGATCTGCAAACTTTTTCAGTGACGTCACATTACTATGACGTCATCAGGACGCCATTTTGTCAAATGTTAATAATCATCATATCTCAGTCATGATTTATCAATTTCAATTCAAATTTCGCACCAATATTAATCGGGTCAATGGTCATCTTTTAAGCTCATGCGCGTGCAATTACACTCGGAGACGCGCGCGTACGCGTCCGTCAAATGAAAAAAAATGTCAAAAAATGCTCAAAACCCCAACCCGAGTAATTTACTATATGTTTTAGACAATTTTAAGCGTTTCAAAAAATTCCGCGCGAGCGCGTCAGCGCGCGCGTATTTGCGCGCGTAACGCGAATGAATAGGAAAATTGTCGTTTTTTCACATGTTTTGCAGTCCTTATAGATTCCTCAACACACCCTATCAATTTGAGTCATTGTTGACTCATAATAAAGGAGTACGCGCGTGTCAAAGTCAAAATTACGCGCGCACGCAATTTGGCAAAATATGGTAAAAACATACTTTTTTTATTCGGCCATAACTTTTTAAAAAGTCCACAAACACACAATTTTCTTTTAATATTCGGATAGAGTATGAGTTGTAAATGCGAATTCATACCTCATTTATGCCAAGTAAATGTTATAAAGTCATCGAATTGACGGTTAAAGTTGAAATCGCGCACGAGTGTGAAAATTGGCTAAATCTGGTCAAACATGCCCTTCTCTTAACGGTCATAACTTCTTTGATACATGGATATATCCAAATATTTTTTCATATTCTGAAAGAGTATGAGTTGCACATAATTATACATACCTAACAATGGACAATAAGATTTTGTAAAGTTTCCATAGTGCACGATAAAGTAAAACAAAAGTTCAACCTTCAGTTACGACCTGTTCCCGTGCTCAAATCGTGAAATAAAATCGAAAAAATGATTGTGTAGAGGAAACTCAGCTTTAGCATACTGAAAACCGGGTCAAAATCGGCCAAAGGAAAGGTGTGATATGGTTGAAATAAGACGTCAGCTACAGAGCCATTTTACAGTCATTTTGGTCAATTTAAGAGCTTCCCACTACCCAACTTGATAACAATTGAATGTAATGAATTAATATTGTTACCCTATTTGGTGTCATTCATTTATGCCAAGTAAATGTTATGACATCATCATATTACGCGTTGAAAAGTCAATATCATCATAATATCGTAATTTCAATATGTATAACCTTAATTCGTCAAACGTGACGAATTCAACATCTAGTATTGTTTTTGTGTCTGTATGCCAATGCATAGAGACACGAAAACAAGGATTTTGTTCGTCGGATACCTCAATAACGGGTGCAGCTATTGTCCTGAAACTTTGCCAGATGATAGATCTTGGTCTAACTTAGAACTGCCAAACTTTTGGGTGCCGCCGACTATTCGTGACGTCATCAGGACGCCATTTTGTGAAATTTCATTCATGGATGTATCTCAGTCATGCATCTTCTATTTCCCTTGAAATTTAGCACCAATAATTATCACGCCGAGTGGCAACTTTTCCGAGTATGCGCATGCGCATGCGCCACGTAACAAGCGCGTACGCGCCCGTCTAAGGATCTTACAATCTGAAAATGCTCAAAAACAACAATTTTTTTATTCGGGCATAACTTTTTAAAAAGTCCACAAAAATCCAACTTTCTCTTAATATTCGGATAGATTATGAGTTGTAGATACGAATTCATACCTCATTTATGCCGAGTAAATGTTATAAAGTCATCATATTGACTGTTGAAAATTAAATAGCGCACGAGCGTGAAAATTTCCCACGTCCGGTCTCTTATCGGCCATAACTTTTTAAAAAGTCCACAAACTCCCAAATTTCTTTGAATATCCGGAAAGATTATGAGTTGTAGATGCGAATTCATACCTCATTTATGCCGAGTAAATGTTACAAAGTCATCATATTGACCGTTAAGATTTAAAAAGCGCACGAGTGTGAAAATTGGCTAAGTCTGAACAGCGCCATCTAACATCTAAGGGCGAACAATTCAAAACAAATAATTGGCAAAATATGGTAAAAACATCCTTTTTTAATTCGGCCATAACTTTTTCAAAAGTCGACAAAAACCCAACTTTATTTCAATATTTGGATAGATTATGAGTTGTAGATACGAATTCATACCTCATTTATGCCGAGTAAATCTTCTAAAGTCAACGAATTGACCGCTTAAAGTTGAAATCGCGCAAAGAGTGTGAAAATTGGCTAAATCTGGTCAAACATGCACTTCACTTATCGGCCACAACTTCTTTGATACATGGAAATATACAAATATTTTTTCATGTTCTGAAAGAGTATGAGTTGCACATATTTTTACAAATTTAACATTGGCCAATCAGATTTTGTAAAGTCATCATTGTGCACGATAAAGTAAAAAAAAAGTTCAACCTTCAATTACGACCTGTTCCCGTGCTCAAATCGTGAAATAAAATCGAAAAAATGATTGTGTAGAGGAAACTCAGCTTTAGCATACTGAAAACCGGGTAAAAATCGGCCAAAGGAAAGGTGTGATATGGTTGAAATAAGACGTCAGGTACAGAGCCATTTTACAGTCATTTTGGTCAATTAAAGAGCTCCCCCCTCCCCTTTTGTTATGAATTAATATTGTTACCCTATTTTGTGTCATTCATTTATGCCAAGTAAATGTTACGACATCATCATTATTACGCGTTGAACAGTCAATATCATCATATCGAAATTTCAATATGTATAACCTTAATTCGTCAAATGTGACGAATTCAACATCTAGTTAGGTTATACATATACATATGTATAACCTATTGATTTTGTTCGAATTTTTATTATTATTATTATTATTATTATTATTATTATTTATTTATTCTTCCCATCAATTTTGTTCGTCGCATATCTCAAGATCACATGAATCAATTGTCATGAATCTTCACATGATGATAGATCATGATCTAACTTAGATCTGCAAACTTTTTTCAGTGACGTCACATTACTATGACGTCATCAGGACGCCATTTTGTCAAATGTTAATAATCATCATATCTCAGTCATGAAATATCAATTTCAATTCAAATTTCGCATTAACATTAATCAGATCAATGGTCATCTTTTAAGCCCATTCGCGTACAATTACACTCGGAGACGCGCGCGTACGCGTCCGTCAAATGAAAAAAAATGTCAAAAAATGCTCAAAACCTCAACCCGAGTAATTTACTATATGTTTCAGACAATTTTAAGCGTTTCAAAAAATTCCGCGCGTGCGCGTCGGCGCGCGCGTATTTGCGCGCGTAACGCGAATGAAGAGTAAAATTGTCGTTTTTTCACATGTTTTGCATTCCTTATAGATCCCTCAACACACCCTATGAATTTGAGTCATTGTTGACTCATAATAACGGAGTACGCGCGCGTCAAAGTCAAAATTACGCGCGCTTGTAATTTTGCAAAATATGGTAAAAACATACTTTTTTTATTCGGCCATAACTTTTTCAAAAGTCCATAAACACACAATTTTCTTTTAATATTCGGATAGAGTATGAGTTGTAAATGCGAATTCATACCTCATTTATGCCGAGTAAATGTCATAAAGTCATCGAATTGACGGTTAAACTTGAAATCGCGCACGAGTGTGAAAATTGACTAAATCTGGTCAAACATGCCCTTCTCTTATCGGTCATAACTTCTTTGATACATGGATATATTCAAATATTTTTTCATATTCTGAAAGAGTATGAGTTGCACATATTTTTACATACCTAACAATGGACAATCCGATTTTGTAAAGTCTCCATAGTGCACAATAAAGTTAAAGGAAAGTTTAACCTTCAATTACGACCATGATTTGGAGTGTAGAATAGCGCCATCTATCGGCGGATAATTCAAAAATCTGTCCGCGCGCACGCAAATTGGCAAAATATGGTAAAAACATACTTTTTGTATTCGGCCATAACTTTTTTAAAAAGTCCACAAACACCCAATTTTATTTAATATTCGGATATATTATGAGTTGTAGATACGAATTCATACCTCATTTATGCCGAGTAAATGTTATAAAGTCATCGAATTGACGGTTGAAAGTTGAAATCGCGCAAGAGTGTGAAAATTGTCTAAATCTGGTCAAACATAAGACGTCAAGTACAGAGCCATTTTACAGTCATTTTCGTAAATTTAAGAGCTTCCCACTCCAATTTGGATTACAATTGAATGTTATGAATTAATATTTGTACCCTTTTTGTGAAATTCATTTATATCAATAAATGTACTTAAATCATCATATTTCCTGTTAAAAAGGCAATATACATGTTATACCATATCATAGTATTTTCAGTATGTATAACCTTAATTCGTCAAAAGTGACGAATTCAACATCTAGTATTGTTTTTGTGTCTGTATGCCAATGCATAGAGACACGAAAACAAGGATTTTGTTCGTCGGATACCTCAATAACGGGTGCAGCTATTGTCCTGAAACTTTGCCAGATGATAGATCTTGGTCTAACTTAGAACTGCCAAACTTTTGGGTGCCGCCGACTATTCGTGACGTCATCGGGACGCCATTTTGTGAAATTTCATTCATGGATGTATCTCAGTCATGCATCTTCTATTTCCCTTTAAATTTGGCACCAATAATTATCACGCCGAGTGGCAACTTTTCCGATTATGCGCATGCGCATGCGCTACGTAACAAGCGCGTACGCGCCCGTCTAAGGATCTTAAAATCTGAAAATGCTCAAAAACAACCATTTTTTAATTCGGGCATAACTTTTTTTAAAGTCCACAAAAACCCAACTTTCTTTTAATATTCGGATAGATTATGAGGTGTAGATACGAATTCATACCTCATTTATGCCGAGTAAATGTTATAAAGTCATCATATTGACGGTTAAAAATTAAATAGCGCACGAGTGTGAAAATTTCCCAAGTCTGGTCTCTTATCGGCCATAACTTTTTAAAAAGTCCACAAACTCGCAAATTTCTTTTGAATATCCGGAAAGATTATGAGTTGTAGATGCGAATTCATACCTCATTTATGCCGAGTAAATGTTACAAAGTCATCATATTTGACCGTTAAGATTTAAAAAGCGCACGAGTGTGAAAATTGGCTAAGTCTGAACAGCGCCATCTAACATCTAAGGGCGAACAGTTCTAAACAAATAATTGGCAAAAATATGGTAAAAACATCCTTTTTTAATTCGGCCATAACTTTTTTCATAAGTCGACAAAAAACACAATTTTATTTGAATATTTGGATAGATTATGAGTTGTAGATACGAATTCATACTTGCTTTATGCCGAGTAAATCTTCTAAAGTCATCGAATTGACCGGTTAAAGTTGAAAATCGCGCAAAGAGTGTGGAAAATTGGCTAAATCTGGTCAAACATGCACTTCTCTTATCGGTCACAACTTCTTTGATAAATGGAAATATACAAAATATTTTTTTCATATTCTGAAAGAGTATGAGTTGCACATATTTTTACAATTTTAACATTGGCCAATCAGATTTTTGTAAAGTCATCATAGTGCACGATAAAGAAAAAAAAAAGTTTCAACCTTCAATTACGACCTGTTCCCGTGCTCTAATCGTGAAATAAACTCGAAAATCGCGATAGTGTAGCGGAAACTCAGCTTTAACATACTGAAAACCGGGTCAAAATCGGCCAAAAGGAAAGGTGTGATAAGTTTGAAATAAGACGTCAGGAGTACAGAGCCATTTTACAGTCATTTTGGTCAATTTAAGAGCTGCCCCCTCCCCTTTTGTTATGAATTGATATTGTTACCCCTATTTCTGTGTCATCATTTATGCCAAGTAAATGTTACGCACATTATCATATTACGTGTTGAAGAGTCAATATCATCATATCGTAATTTCAATATGTATAACCTTAATTCGTCAAACGTGACGAATTCAACATCTAGTTTAATTCTTTATTATTGTACGCGCAACCAAAGTGCGCAAAACAAATTTCACGCGCGATATGCAAATTTGGGGTCGTCAAACTTTATCACGTCTTCTTGAAGTTATTTTTTAGTCAGGCGAAGTAAACATTGTTATTGTGACGTCATAATGAAAAAGCTTGCGTATCAAAGTGCGTGTTAATTTTTGTACATCGCGCTCTGCCCATTCACTTTGTACAGGATAATTGTACAGTGGTCGGTCTTTCCATTAAGCGACCACTGTACAATTATCCTGTACAAAGTGAATGGGCAGAGCGCGATGTACAAAAAAGTACCTTGGCAACTGATGACATTAATAATCATTGCTCTTGACTGAAAGAATCCTTAAGATTTCCATGATATCTTGCCTTTTCTTTCTCTATACAAAATCTTCACTTTTCGCCTGAATTCCCTCTTTTCCCATAGCAACCGCTGACCACTCAAACCACTCCGAGCGTTATCATGGCAAACGATCCGCCATCGCACCAAATGGGGGTTGTGATTAGGGAACTCAGCCAAACAACTCAGCCAAGTGATGACGATAAAGAGGTCAGTAGATGCATTATAATTTTGTTTTAATTTCCTGTCTCATTATGAGCTCTGTGTAAATATGGTTTGGTTGTTATGTTGTTCTACGTATATTTTGCTTTGTTATGTTTAAACTGATTGCTATCACTCAATGCGGATTCAGCAGTCTCAATTGCTGTGTATTTTGATTTATATATCATGAACAATCCTGTTATGTGCGACTTATAGGTTACAGTTTGTTATTCCGAAGGTTCGGTTATTCCGAAGGCTCGTTATTCCGAAGGTTTGTTTCTCCGAAAGTGAAATCGGGTTCGATATGCCGAAGGTTGGATAATCCAAAAATTAATTCGGGTTCGTTTATCCGAAGAGGGTCGTTAATCCAAAAAGGTTCATTACGAACCCCATATCATTTTCGGTTTAACTAACCCTATTGCATTTTCTGACTAACGAACCTCATTTCATTTTCGGATTAACGAACCCCATTTCATTTTCGGATTAACGAACCTTCGAAATATCGAACCCGATTTCATTTTCGGATAATAGAACCTTTTGAATATCGAACATTCGGATTAATGCAACAAATGTTCGCATTAACGAACCCTAATTAATTTTCGGGTTAACGAACGATAAGGTAGACGAAATTGTGTGCGTTCGGAATAACATACCTTCGGGATAACGATCCGCACCCGACTTATATACCAAATGTGGAAGCATCAAACCTATCCAAATGGATACTCATTACGCAGGGTCCCAAAATTAGCCCTGGCCTGGGGCCCCCTAAAATTCACTTTGGCCCACCAAAATGTTATAAATTACGATACAGGTGTGACATTTTCCTGTTCATCTTTCTTTTCTTGAGGAGTTTTCACAGTCACCATCTGTCAAACTTATCATCAACTCTATTAAAAAGGGATCACTTCCTAAATGTTCTACCACATTCCAATTACCTTTGCCAACTAGAGAGGGAGAGTTAGTTATTGTCAGGTGTAATTGAGATAATTTTCCTCTCATCTAATTTCTTAATGGGTTATATGAAATTAACTACAGGAGGGAGAAACTACAGGAGGAAAACCACAACGAAGGTAATCACATGTGAAGAAGACTTGAAAAGAATACATTGACATTGAAATATATACTTTATGAACAGAACAGAAAGAGACTGAACCAGTAACTCGACCCATTTATTTATTTATTTAACACTAATCAAAATAATATGGTTCTACTTGCAATCCATAATCGCCGCAATGCTTTTTACTTTATATTTTAAAGCTGTATAATTATATATGCTATAGTTATTTATTGCCAGATCTTTTACCATTTGTATGGCAGCGTGAATGTGTGTGTGCGTGAATTGCAATTCTTTCTTTTCCATTCAGTCATGGCTTTGTACAAACTGTGTCTCAAATATTTTACCATTTAACCATATAATAGATGATGAAGAATTTTATTTGACAGTATACTCTTATTTCCACTTGTCAAAACAAATAGATCTGAACAGATTTTAATCCTTAAAAATAAACCCTTTTACTGTTAATTCCATTAAACAAAATTTACTTCAGAATAATGAAGACCCGTTTGCTGTACAAGATAATTTTGACTCAAATAATACATGGCAATATATTATGTTTAGTGAAGACTTCAATGAGAAATACAACAACTATGAATCACAACACCTTTCTTTATTTAATTTAAATGCGGGAAGTCTTCACAAACACTTTGATCAATTTAAAACATTAATTTCATCCCTTGAATTTAACTTTGACATAATGGCTATATCTGAGACTTGGTTTAATTCAAATACAAATATAAATATGTACAATATTCCCAACTATTCACTCGCTCATGTATGTAGAACAGACAAAATAGGTGGTGGTGTTGCTTTATATGTAAATAGTA
The DNA here is from genome assembly GCA_037951105.1 of Echinarachnius parma. NCBI lineage: Eukaryota > Metazoa > Echinodermata > Echinoidea > Clypeasteroida > Echinarachniidae > Echinarachnius > Echinarachnius parma. The sequence continues at coordinate 1,778 of JBAMJV010002331.1, read as the reverse complement.
ATATTCAATATACTATACGAAATGATTTGTCTTGTACTACGAGTAACTATGAAATGATTTTTGTTGAATTTAAAGTGAATAGTAAGTCAGTTATTGTAGCATGTATGTATCGTCCGCCAAACACTGATATTACTTGTTTTACTGAAAAAATTATGGATTTATTTCAAATATTGGAACGTGAAAAGAAAGATATATGTTTGTTAGGAGACCTTAATATAAATTTACTAAGTTATGGTACTCACACAAAAACAAATGATTTTTTTAGATATGATGTATTCATATTTTATGTACCCTTTAATAGACAAACCAACTCGAGTTTCAGTAAATAGAGCTTCCTTGATAGACAATATTTTCACGAATACAATACAAATGAAAAATCACTCCGGAATTCTTTATGATGATCTTTCTGACCATTTTCCAATTTAAAGTATTTTAAGAAACCATGCTAATCAGAGTGTGAATACACCCCAAAATAAACAGAACTTACAAAAACGTGTTATTAGTATGAATCTAATATCTTGATTTTAAACAAACATTGATTTCAACTGATTGGTCTAGTGTTTATAGTTGTGATGACACAAATCAATGTTACGATATATGTGTTGTTAAATTCTTTAGTATATACAATAAATGTTTCCCTCTAAAACAAATTAAGAATAAGAAAAAATTAAGATTAAGAACCCATGGATTACAAAAGCCATCTTTCAATCTATAAAGCGTAAAAATAAATTGTATAAAAAGCAATTGAAAATACCTAGTATTCAAAATGTAACACAGTACAGAAAATATAAAAATGTACTTACAAATATAATACGATGTTCTAAAATAGAATATTATACAAATAAATTCATTGCAATACAGGGTGATATGAAGAAAACTTGGAGTCAAATAAATGATATTCTTGGTAACAAAAAAATATAATGTTCTTCCTAAAAATATGTATTTTGGCGATTTGAAATTAAATTCAAGATGTGATATAGTAAAACACTTTAATTCTTATTTTGTAAATGTGGGAAAACATCTTTTGAATTCACTCTCAAGCTCGAGTAATTCATTTGTTGATTACTTGTCGCATCCAAACTCATTGTCTTTTTTGTGAAACCTACATCTATTTATGAAATTGTTAAAATGTCTTCTTTGATTAAAATATCTAAGGCTAGTGGATCTGATGATATTTCACCTCGAGTAGTAAAATAATGTATTCATTATTTTGTACACCCATTATGTGATATTTTTAATAAGTCACTAAGCTCTGGCATGGTTCCTGACAAATTAAAGATAGTAAACAAATATACCATGCACTGAGAGCCTCTAGTTGAAATTATGGATTCCGAGGTGACAGGAAAAGCACTATGTTCTTCGGGTCTACGACCCTCAGAACATAGTGCTTTTCCTGTCACCTCGGAATCCATAATTTCACTAGTGGCTCGAAATAGTAAACAAATATACCATGCACTGAGAGCCTCTAGTTGAAATTATGGATTCCGAGGTGACAGGAAAAGCACTATGTTCTGAGGGTCGTAGACCCGAAGAACATAATGTTTTTTTTGTCACTGAGGAATCCATAATTTCACTAGTGGCTCGAAATAGTGCATGATATATTTGTTTTATATCCTTCGCATAATCATAATCATCGCAAAAATAAATGATTTCAATTAAATTAAAGAAAAATATAAAGAAAACCAAAACATTGATCATGGAACCATCACTGCACTGACTATGTTCTGTTTGTGACACTGACCCCCTTTGCGCAATAGACCTAGCGCAGAGCGCGTATT
>JBAMJV010002330.1:137500-179243 GCA_037951105.1 Echinarachnius parma | reverse complement strand
CTCTCCCACGGTAAGAAAGATCTTGCATTTATGGACTTGAAATTGTGCAATCTGGCGCATACCTAGATCGGAAATTCGGGCTTAAGATTAACTGTATCTGGGAAAGCGTGTTTTGATTTGATATATTTTTCACGAAGAAAACAAATAATTGACGCACTAATAAATATGCACCCAAACTCAAACATAAATATTGTATTTAGTGTCATACACAGTTCCAATATGAACCATATGGCGCATGTATGATCCAACAACATGACCTACAGGCAATAATGAATCCCGAGGGAGCGGTAACGGAAGGACATTCAGACGCAATTTTTGAAATTAAATCAAATAATTCCAGAATCCTGTTTATGATTCATCATTGTAAATTACATTTCTGAGACTCTTGGTGGGACACCTTTGATTTCCTATTTGTTTTGTTGTTGTTTACATTACGTTTATTAGATATGGACACTAATGAGGCCGGTAAAGGAAGGACGGCAAAATGGACATGGATTTTCAAGTCCTTTAGTTATGATCCAATCTCTGTGAAGTTAAGAGGACTATCATGTTATATTGGCTCATAGTCCATTCCCTAATGTTCTAAGAGTATTACAACACTTATTTGAAAAAAATATGTCTATTGGTATATTAATTACAAACAGTTAATTGCTTCACTGTTCGGTAACGGAAGGACAGTAACGGAAGGACAGAGTTTTGTATTCATTAAAAATATACTTTAGGGCTCTCAAAAGACTGAATTTTTAATCTGAACACATAATGTGATATTCAATCATCCAATTTGGTACCTTAAAACAGAAAAATAATAGAAAGGAATCTAGAAATATGCACTGTGTAGTCCCATGTGTATAGGTTCATGTATGGTGTCTGTTTCTCCTATCAGGAGACGCCCAATATTTTTTTTAATCATGTGAACTGAAAGATATCATTATGTGATCATGATTTCTGAAAAAAATAATCCAGAAAAAATAAACAAAATCAGAAATAATCCTCATTGGATTTTTCCACTTTTGGCTCATTTGGCGTGGAATTGCCCTTGGGCAGAGCCAGAGGGGGAGGGTTTGGGAGGGGGTATCCCCCTCCCACGAGGAAGATTTTGCATTTATAAACTTGAAATGTTGCAATTTGGTGCACTTCATGCCATACCTGTGAAGGAAATTTAGAATCCGAGTTAAACAAAAAAAGAATAAAATGTCTATGCTCTCATCAGATGTTTACAACAAACTGAGATAAACTGTTCGCACACGAAGCGCGCAGCGAAAATTGAAAATGGATGTATAAACTAGTTTTTGAACGTCAGCTCATACATTTGATTTTGTCTTTCCCACTCTTTTTTTTTTTTTTTTTTTGGAGGGGGGGGGGGCAAAATTGCGTTTTGCCCCCCACTTTTTGGATTGAGGAGGGGGGGGGGGGCGGCCGCTCTCCTGCCACCCCACTTCCGGCGCCTATGCATGTAGGTGTGAGGTTGTCTACGCCCCTGTTTGACGATATACGATGTTATGGAACCTGTTTTTTTTTAAAGGTACTTGATTATGACGCCCACTATCTTGTTTTCTTTTAGGTGGTCAATATACACTGTTTGATGAAATTCGTCTATAAAGTTCACTTGTTTATAGCGGCCACATATCTATTTTCCCTTGGGTGGTGAGCGTACAAACGATATTTTGGGAATTGTCTATGGAGTTCACCTGATTGTAGCGGCCAATTAGTTTTCTCTTATACACAGGTTTCGTCTAGTGAAACCGCTGTGGCTAAATATCCATAGAGCTATAATTACAGCCCTATGGAATCTTTCATACGGTATGCAAGCGATGGCCATCACAGTGGTCAGTGTAGGCGATCGTTAGACCAAATGAGAATTAGACTAAATGGTCATTAGCCGAAATAGTGTTTAGACGAAATGGCATTAGACGACCTGCTTTTAGACCAAGTGGAAAATAGACCTATTGGTATTAGACGAAATGGTAATATACCAAATGGTAATAGACTAAATGGATATTAGACCAAATGGTTATAGACCAAACGGTAATTAGACGAATTGCATATAGACCAAGTGAAGAGTAGCCTAACTGAGAATTAGACGAACTGGTATTATACGAAGTGATAATAGACGAAACGAGGAAAAAAAAAAGTAGACGAAGTGACAATTGGCCCATTGGTGATTAGACGAAACGGCAATTGCCTAAATGGGCATTAGACCAAGTGATGATTAGACCAAATGGGTTTAGACGAAGTGGAGTTAGACGAACTGATGATTAGACCAAGCGGTATAAGACCAAGTGAATATAAACCGCTTCCTGTACCTTACGTGCATGGCGTACATGTTTTTTTCTTTTTCGGTAGAGGCTGTTTGCCACATATATTCTTCTTGTCTTTGAAAGTGAGCTTAATGTGATTTTCTCCCAAATGTGATGATTCCGCTCAAATATGACGTCCTTTTAATTGTACCGGACGATAATGTGTGACAAATTTATAAAATTGAATGAAAGTGTTACTTAAAATGGACAAGAAAACCTATAATATAGGTCTTCCCATCCATTTTCAAACAATCGACATTCAATTTCATTAATTGCTTAATTCAATTTCGTCTCGAGAAGTCCGTAACGTGCAATTGCTACATTTGATTTACAGTAGTCATTTATCAGTTAATTTGGTCAATGACCATTCAACTTTAAAATTTGGTCATTCTATTTTGTCACAATATAAAATAAAAATATAAGCTACTATAGTTCAAATCGTTTTCAGATCTGATATTTCTGCTTGCTATCATGTGTAATTTATTTTAAGCCTGTAAATGAGACACAAATATTGCGTGCAGTACTATGACATTCAAACACTCGATCGAGGTCGAAATAACAAGCCGCGTTATTTACTTTCGAGTAAGGTTGATTGCTAGCTTCCTGTACCCTACGTGCATGGCGTACATTTTTTTCTTTTCCGGCGGAGGCTGTTTGCCACATACATCCTTCTTGTCTTTGAAAGCGAGCTAAATGTGGCCGAAATTAGCTGATTTTCTCCCAAATGTGATGATTCCGCTCAAAAATGAGGTCCCTTTTCTCTTCGAATATCACTGTTTCCATAGTACCTTATAATGTACATTCATATACAATTACAATTTTAATAACTACAATTTATATATATTTTTAATGAAATACCAGTACACAAGAAGGCCCTCATGCCCTTGAGACTCAAGTTACTCGTGGCAGCACGATGTCTGAAAGAAAACAAATTCGAAAGAGGTTGAACCATGAACCTACTGGTTGAACTAACTCTTTGTTTGCAAACGATTAAGTTACATCCCACATTATTTACTCTCGAGTACAGGTGCAGACGGTTGCGTGACTACATTGTACGCACCGAGGTCTTCCCACCTCTCTGCTGTACGTGTGCCATAAATATTGTCACCCCTTTGATAATTGTTACTGCCATAGGCGCCGGAAGTGGGGTGGCAGGGGGGCGGCCGCCCCCCCCCCCCCCCAATCCAAAAAGTGCGGGGGGGGTGGGGGGGGGGGGGGGGGCAAAGCGCAATTTTGCCCCCCCCCCCCCCCCAAAAAAAAAAAAAAGAGTGGGAAAGACAAAATCAAATGTATGAGCTGACGTTAAAAAACTAGTATATACATCCATTTTCAATTTTCGCTGCGCGCTTCGCGCACGAACAGTTTATCTCAGTTTGTTGTAAACATCTGATGAGAGCATAGACATTTTATTCTTTTTTTGTTTAACTCGGATGTATAAACTAGTTTTTGAACGTCAGCTCATACATTTTATTTTGTCTTTCCCACTCTTTTTTTTTTTGGGGGGGGGGGGGGAGGGGGGGCTTTTTGGGGGGGCAAAATTGCGTTTTGCCCCCCCACTTTTTGGATTGGGGGGGCGGCCGCCCCCCCTGCCACCCCACTTCCGGCGCCTATGCTCTTCACAACTCGGAAGCAGAGCTAAATCATGCGGAACACGACTTCGGCTGGCGGAGCTGAAGCTACAAAAGCTGCAACATCGAAGCCGCTAGAGACTATACTCAGATAATCAGAAGAATTAACACAGCTTCAAAAAAAAATTTGTCTCGCTTCTCGGATCGAAGAGGGTGCAGAAGGGTGTGCACTTTACTATCCATCCATCTCCGTCGGCTTCCTGATCAATCCCACGGAACTATACTAATTCCGTGGTCTAGCTACCCCAACCCACATCAGTATTACCTTGACTTAAGCTGACATGATTGGTTCATCATGGTCACGAGGTGTCTCTAGTTCTGTCGGGTGATCGTATGCTTTTATATGCTAATTGGACACAGACCTGCAGATCTTGCAGATCTTGTGAAAGTGTTTATTAGTTAGCTTTCTTTTCTCACCAATTCCGCGTTTTGGTATCACTCCCGATCGCGATCGTCATACAGCTAACATCTCTCGCCGCTTTCCTTTGCCTGCTCGCCTGCCCTGTGATCGATGGCTGTTTTCCGACGACTCCAACCGCGATCATCGTTTTCCACGAGTTGCTGGACGAAGGCTGCCGAGGATAGAAAGTCGACGACGACGCTTAGCAAACGATCGCCACGACTCCTAGTGGCGACGTCGCCGGATGATCGAGGGCGGTTGGAGAGGAGGTCGTGGAGCTACGCCGGGCGGTTTGCCGCGCCGGGAAGACGGCTGTCGTTGGCGACTCGCGAGTCCGAACTATTTGATGTAAGTAACGGCGTCGATTATGGTGAGGATGATGATGTTGATGTTGATGATGATGATGATGATGATGATGATGATGATGATGATGATGATGATGATGATGATGATGATGATGATGATGATGATGATTTTCATGATGCTGTTGAATATGGTGATGATAATGTTGTAGATTGATGATAGTGGTGGTGATGATGATCGATGATGGTGTTTATGGTGATGGTGTATCTTGATGATGCATGATGGTGGTGGTGGTGATGATCGATGATGATGATATTGGCGATGGTGATAATGGCGATGAGGATGACGACAATACAATGATTGGGGAAAGTGGTCCTTTAGATGTGCAGGCATTTGTCCCTATTGATGCTGTTACGCAAGTATATCCTAATAATAAATGCTACAAATCTAATACATGTACAAAAATGCTTCTTATAGGATTACCAGAACTGTCTATTGAAACAGGAATAAAGGCAATTCATCTGAATAACATCTATCTTCACATGGGCACATAATTTGGTTCCTGGAAATAAACTGGGCTCCAAAAGAAACTTATCACTTCTTCAGAGCGACACACATTAAAATCCAAAGCATAATAATTAATCATAATTGGGCATAGATTAGCTATAATACTCATTAGCAAGCTCATCTACAAAAAAATCATGTTTGCTTTAGCCTTTAGTCAACAAAGAATAAAATAAGGTGAAATCGCAAGAGGTAATTTTTCAAAAATCATAGAAACTGCTCGCTTTCCGGGCACAGAGCTCGGTACGGACAATAGCCAGTCTAGCGGTTACATAACCCGCTTTGAAGTTGAATGAATAGCGACCGCCTTTCGTGGAGGTTTGCAGCAAGCAGATTATGTGATTTTTGAAAAGTAACCTGTAGTGATTCCATGGCATGTTTCTCTTTTTTGACAAAAGCAAACTTTACATTTTTTAGACATGATTCATAAGGAGAATGATAGCTTATCTGTGTCTAAATATGATTAGATTTGATGCTATGGAGTTTAGTGAGCGTCGCTCTGAAAAGTGATAAGTTTATTTTGGAGCCCAGTTTATATAATGATGAACACAAACTAAATGTCGTTCATATTATGTTTTGCCGTAATCTGAAATTGTTATATAATGTTATTAATTGTATCCCCCGAACCACTTCGGGGGATACTATGGATTTGGCCTCGTCGCGCCGCCGCCGCCGCCGCCGCCGCCGCCGCCGCCGCCGCCGCCGCCGCCGCGTCCGCCGCAGAGATTTTCTTGTGAACGCTCTACAGGTCCGAGTTCTTGTCCGATCATTTTCTAATTTGGTATGAAGGTGTATTAAGGAAAGAGGATGAAGCCTATTGATTTTGGTGTGGGGCGGAGTCCTGGTTGCCATGGTAACCATGATATAAAGAAATAGTTAAGATTACCTTGTGAACGCTCTACAGGTCCGAGTTCTTGTCCGATCATTTTCTAATTTGGTATGAAGGTGTATTAAGGAAAGAGGATGAAGCCTATTGATTTTGGTGTGGGGCGGAGTCCTGGTTGCCATGGTAACCATGATATAAAGAAATAGTTAAGATTACCTTGTGAACGCTCTACAGGTCCGAGTTCTTGTCCGATCATTTTCTAATTTGGTATGAAGGTGTATTAAGGAAAGAGGATGAAGCCTATTGATTTTGGTGTGGGGCGGAGCCCTGGTTGCCATGGTAACCATGATATAAAGAAATAGTTAAGATTACCTTGTGAACGCTCTACAGGTCCGAGTTCTTGTCCGATCATTTTCTAATTTGGTATGAAGGTGTATTAAGGAAAGAGGATGAAGCCTATTGATTTTGGTGTGGGGCGCAGTCCTGGTTGCCATGGTAACCATGATATAAATAAATAGTTAATATTACCTTGTGAACGCTCTACAGGTCCGAGTTCTTGTCTGATCATTTTCTAATTTGGTATGAAGGTGTCTTAAGGAAAGAGGATGAAGCCTTTAGATTTTGGTGTGGGGCGGAGTCCTGGTTGCCATGGTAACCATGATATAAAGAAATAGTTAAGATTACCTTGTGAACGCTCTACAGGTCCGAGTTCTTGTCCGATCATTTTCTAATTTGGTATGAAGGTGTCTTAAGGAAAGAGGATGAAGCCTATTGATTTTGGTGTGGGGCGGAGTCCTGGTTGCCATGGTAACCATGATATAAAGAAATAGTTAAGATTACCTTGTGAACGCTCTACAGGTCCGAGTTCTTGTCCGATCATTTTCTAATTTGGTATGAAGGTGTATTAAGGAAAGAGGATGAAGCCTTTTGATTTTGGTGTGGGGCGGAGTCCTGGTTGCCATGGTAACCATGATATAAAGAAATAGTTAAGATTACCTTGTGAACGCTCTATAGATCCGAGTTCTTGTCTGATCATTTTCTAATTTGGTATGAAGGTGTATTAAGGAAAGAGGATGAAGCCTATTGATTTTGGTGTGGGGCGGAGTCCTGGTTGCCATGGTAACCATGATAACCATGATATAAAGAAATAGTTAAGATTACCATGTGAACGCTCTACAGGTCCGAGTTCTTGTCCGATTATTTTCTTATTTGGTATGAAGGTGTATTAAGGAAAGAGGATGAAGCCTATTGATTTTGGCTGCAATTGTTTTTAACTGCTGCATAATGTAAGAGCCTGTTACATATGCCAATATTAATGAGCTCCGCAAGTTAGCAAAGGCCTCGCCGCTGACGCGGCTCAGTCCAGCGATCACTGCTGTAAGCGCACATCGCCTTGTCTATTAATCAGACCCTGCTCGGAGGACAAACAGCGCGCGAGGCCTTGCCCAAAGGCTACTGCCAGCCTAGTAGAACAACGTACACCACCAAACTTGTTCAGTTCACAATATTACAACCCACAAAAGTGCAATGCAATTGGTTCGGGGGATACATGTGCTCGGCTGCGCGACCCGCCGAGCGCGCAATTTCTAGTTAATCTTGACATTTCCCCTTACAATGCAATTCAGACAAATTTAAACTATAGGTCCGTATTATTATTTTTTTGAAAAATGTGTGTATGGATAGCAGCGTCCGATATGTGAATTTATTACATCAGTAAATCGGCTAATTTGAAATGTAAAGTATGTTATATTACTCTTTTGCGGGACCATGCCATATATGATGCCATAATAGATCTATCGGAACAAAATATTGCCATGATCAATTTAGACATTATAAACGAGTCTTTCTATAACATAAACGTTTATATCGTTGGAACATTCTTGAAGACAAGTACGCTTTACGTCCATGTATGGGGCGTCGGACAGTAAACAAAAAGGAAAACCAAACAAAAAAACAAGAAAACGTATCTCATAGCTTTTACTCTACAGTTTAAAGGGATCTAGTAACTTTGTGAACATGTGCAAAAAGTGATGAATGGTTGATCCAGTATATTATCTAATATGTCCACTGGGTATTGTGTGCAAACGTCAAACTTAAAGGGATAGTTGAGTTCTGGTAAAGAGAGTACTGTTTTGGTCAAACTGAATTTTAGTAACCAAAACCTGCACCATTACATTACAAACTAATAGTTATAACTCCACCATGCTCGAAAGGAATACAAAATTACAAATGACTAAGTAAAAAGCCTGTTATCATTAAAAAAAAGAGCCGTTCAAACTCAAGAGGGCGCTCTCTATACATTCATCGGTTTCAACCATTTTACATAAAATATTGTGCATGTGATGTTTATTTTATGTATAAGCAAATATTGTCTCATTAAAATTTGAAACATTTATTAGTTGATTTATTATCAGTAGAACATATACGGGATATTCCAAGCATACCCTGCCAATATTTATATGGCTCCTGCAAGCATTTCACTACTTATAATAACGATAACATAAACATTTGAAGATTTCAAATGCCAAAAGGTGTTTTTTGTGGTGTAGCTATATTGTCCAATAGGAACTTACTGTTGTTTTTTTTTACAATCTTCTACTTATAACGCGAGACGAAACGGTGATTATCTAGGAAATAAAATGAGTTTAAAGTCTGCTTTCTAGGAACTTAACGGAAGAGAGTTAACTTTATAAAGTCTTTTCGATTAAACAAAATGTAATAGATTTTTCTTCTCATTCTAATATAATGGTTATAAAACATCTTTGTTATTGGAATCTATTATAACATGTTGAAGCAAAATGATTGAATTTGATCGTGTCACATTCCTTTAATCTTTAATCTGTTTTTGTATATATTTTAATTGCAGTCAAAGCCAAGCGCCAAGAATGACACCAAAGAAGACTTTGAAGGAGCAAGCATCGAAGAGTTGGACCAAATCTTGCGAGCCAACAAGTTCGACTATGTGCGCTTCGAGCAGACCGATATGTATGGCCTCGCCAAGTGCAGACTCATTCCAATCAACCATTTCAAGAAGAAGATGCAGAAAGGGGTCAACTTCTCTCTCAGTCACCTGATACGAGATCCGATGGGGCAGAAGGTGTCCGATACGGGACTGTGGTATGAGAAGGGAATGGGGGACGCCGTCGGGATTCCCGATCCCGCGTCGTTTCGCGTCTTGCCGTGGTACGAGAGCGCCGCGCGCGTCATCGTCGACATGCGCGAAGTGGGCGGCGCGCCGGTGGATGCCCATCCGCGCAACATCGCTCGCAGACAGGTGGAACAGCTGGATGCCCTGGGGCTGTCACTCCTCGCCGCACACGAGTTCGAGTTTGTGGTCGAAAGCGCGGAGTCGCGGGAACCGATCTTCGACGGCTCTAACTGCGGCTTCGCGCTGAACATTGCGCGCGCCGAGTCGCTCGTAAAACAGTTCTCGCGCTACCTGCCGCAGATGGGGCTGAACGTGGAGACGATCGAGAGCGAGGCAGGGCCAGGTCAGCTCGAGGTCACCTATCGTCCTACAACGGGGCTGTCTATCGGCGACAACGGCCACACCCTGAAGACGTCCATCAAAGAGATCTGTCTCAAGAGTGGTCACATAGCGTCTTTTCGCTCGAAGCATTCCGACACGTGCACATCCTCATCTCACTTCTGCCACTCCCTGTGGGACTCCAGCAACACGCGATCCCTCGTACACGACCCCGAACACCCACAGGGTTTGTCCACCCTCGCTCAGCACTGGTTGGCTGGGCTTGTCCGCCACGCTCCTGCCATGACGTTACTCCTCTGTCCGACCCTCAACTGCCTGGACCGCCTCGGAACATCACTGGCGACACCGACCACGGCTTCATGGGGCGTCGACAACCGCTCCTGCGCGTTCCGGCTCAGCTTACCGCCAAAGGGCAACACCAGCCAAGACGCCATGTTCATCGAGAATCGGATTGGTGGTGCTGGGGGCAACCCCTACCTCACCATGGCCGTCAACATCGCCGCCGGAATCGACGGCATACGGAAGCGCCTGCCGCTGACTCCCGCCACGGAAGGCGTCGCGCCCAGCGCCTTCTCCGATCCCAGTTTGAATCTGCCGCGCAACATGGCCGACGGTCTGGACGCGCTCTTAGCGGATGACGTCATCTGTGACGCGTTAGGTAAGGACTTTATTAAGTGCTTTACCGCCCTCAAGAGGCACGAAATGGACTTGCAGAAAGAAGCAGAGTCGAGGGGAGACCATTCTTGGAAGCATTCGTTCTTCCAGCACATCTAATTACGAATCCAGTGCTGATTTCGTCAACCATTTCACAAAATACGAAGCACTTCGATTTGTATCGAAACGCTTCACCTTAGGAAATACAAGCTAATGTTCAAATGATCCAAACGTCTTCCACGATATGTTCATATTTAATTGATGATATGTTTTATTTATTGCTTTTGTATACAATAGGGAGATAAAGACTACAAAAAACAACACCCAAAAAATACCGAACATTCATGCATAATGGTACAGTTCATGTCAGTAATTGTTGAAAGTTAATTAATTTCAATTAATGATAGCACGCGCTACCACAATAAATTATGATGGGTTTTTTCCTGTACGGGAATGAATACGCTGTTCAGCGTCTATAGTACACAATATACATTTTATCCAGCTATTTGGAACTCCCTGAAAAATGAAGAGAAAATATTTATTATATATACATATACATAATTGTATGTATGAAATCAAAGAGTGTACATATTTATGCTTATTAATAAAAACAATAATGGCTCGCATTTCTCGTTTATGTCCATCTCACTGTACATTCAAGCATTATTATAGGAGTAACTTACTGATCAGAGCCGACTTTGGAGGTTCAATTCAAGCCTATTCTTTGCTCATTTTTAATTTTATTATTTATGTCAATGTTTTTATTATGTAACAAAATATACACGTCGCATACGTATACGTTAGTTGTTTATGTTTGTTTTAATTTAATCGTCATGGGCATTTTATGCAACCAAATTTGCTTCTAAATGTCCATGATTCGCCCTTTCTCATTTCTGTAAAAACTGAAAAATAAGAATACAGTTTTCTTACTTATTCAGGCTTGTTTATGTTATTTTGATTAATTTTTTATTGCAACTTTGATGCATTTTTATTCGTATGTTAATGAAGACATAATTATACGATCAAAAAGATTATTTACTGCAATGTGTAAAAGAAATAGTTTTCACGATTTGTTTATTTTTTGTTGATTACTTTGTTGAAAAAGTGGAAATAAATAATCAAATCAAATCATCATTAAAAACATCATGTCATTTGTTTCATTTGTTTTTGTTCTTTAACAGACTACGTGTCAATACCGATGAAATATGGTAGTTCTACGTAATTTGATATTACAGCTTTCATTTTCATCGTAAATTAGCCCTTTTGGGACACGCACAAATTAAAACAAAGGAAATCGTATCAATATAGATCAAGGTCCACCTATCACCACTGAATATTCATTACGTGATTGAATATCACCGAAGTTACCATTTTTAAAGTCTTACGTGATTGAATATCATCGAAGTTACCATTTTTAAAGTCTTTGGTATGACCCGGTCTGGATTCGAACCAGTGCATGAGGCTTAGCCACCATGCTCGGGTCAACATAATATACCACCAGGATATTCCAGCTATCCTTCAATTTGATCCAACTTAACGTGGTCAATATGAATCAAAATTATACTTCAAAGTTTAAAGTTACACGTACTTGATACATTTTGCTGGGTCGTGATTACTGAGAAACTATGAAATAACCCAATTACGCGTTAACTTCTGACATCGTTATCATTTTGGGTGAACACCTCGAATATTATTATTGTAAACGTAACATCATCCTTAAAAACAAAACACTTTGTATTATGCATACAGTCAAACATCTTTGTAGCGACCAGTACATGGCTATAACAGCCAACCTGCTTATAGTGGCAACCAAAATGACCACATGTAGAGAGAAAAAGCAGTGTTACAGGACCTGTCTATTGAGGTCACCTTTCTACATCAGCCACTAGTCTTGTTTTCCGTGGTCACTATACAGTATACACATGTATACGATGGTGACGATGTTGCATGATGATGGTGATGGTGATGATGGTGATGGTGATGGTGATGGTGATGACGATGGTGATGGTGATGACGATGGTGATGATGATGACGATGGTGATGATGTGTGATGGTGATCGTGATGATGGTGATGGTGATGGTGATGGTGATGGTGACGATGTTGCATGATGATGGTGATGGTGATGGTGATGGTGGTGATGGTGATGGTGATGGTGATGACGATGGTGATGGTGATGACGATGGTGATGATGATGACGATGGTGATGATGTGTGATGGTGATCGTGATGATGGTGATGGTGATGGTGATGGTGATGGTGATGGTGATGGTGATGATGTGTGATGGCGATGGTGATGGTGATGGTGGTGGTGGTGGTGATGATGATAATGACGAAGAAGATGATGATGATGATCAGGGATGATAATTTTGCAACATGTGCAGGTATTCATGATACATCAGGCCCGAAGCCAAGATTTTCAAGGGGGTGGGTTTTTGCAAAAACGGGACCAAGACCAATCGTGCGTGAACAAGGCCACTGGTTTGAGTTGTAAGTGTGTGTGTGTGTGTGTGGGGGGGGGGGGGGGGGGGGAGGGGGGGGGGGGGGGTCATTACAAAGACCGATCTTCTAAAAACCAATTGGTTTAGATGTCCGAGACCGATACAAACAAGTGGACCTTTTTTATTGTGTGGGAGGGGGGGGGGGGGGAGATTTACATGCACACAACGCACGACCTCATGGCTGCTGGCCTGTACAGTATAGGACACAAGAACTCGAACCCACGACCCTTTCATGCATAAGCTCACCTCATCACATCATGGCACTTCCATGATACAAAATACATTATGAAGCAAGATTTGCGTTCACATCGAATTCAGTTTTGAATCATATTGACCTTTTGCTGGGGACCAAGTGAGGTGCATAATAATATAATAAATAGTCGAAATGTCTTGAGTTTAGCTGCTAGTTTAACTGTAATGTTGTATCATCCAGTTACTTAGTCAGAAGGTACCATTTTTAAAGTCTTTGGTATGACCCGGTCTGGGTTCGAACCAGGGATCCAATGCCCGTGCATAAGGCTACCAGGATATTCCAGCCTGGTACTTATCGTTCAATTTGATCTGACCATTCATGTAAACGTGGTCAATTTAAATCAAAATTATACTTCAACGTTTAAAGTTACACGTACTTGATACATTTTGCTGGGTCGTGATGATAGAAACTAGGAAATAACCCACATACGCGTGAACTTCTGACATCGTTATCATTTCGGGTGAACACCTCGAATATTTTTGTAAACGTAACATCCCCTTGAATTTGCTGGGGACCAATTAGTGAGGTGCATAATAATATAAAATATATTTTTGTACGGCTTATCAAAATTTGATAAGCAACAGATCTAGATCGAATTTCTGGAACTGGACGGTACGAACTCGATTCATATCATTATAGTTCACCCCCACTGGAAAGAACACGATATGTCACAGTGTGAACTAGTGACATGTCACAGTGTGAACCAGTGACATGTCACAGTGTGAACTAGTGACATGTCACAGTGTGAATCAGTGACATGTCACAGTGTGAATCAGTGACATGTCACAGTGTGAACTAGTGACATGTCACAGTGTGAACTAGTGACACGTCACAGTGTGAACTAGTGACACATCACAGTGTGAATTAGTGACATGTCACAGTGTGAACTAGTGACATGTCACAGTGTGAACTAGTGACATGTCACAGTGTGAACTAGTGACATGTCACAGTGTGAACTAGTGACACGTCACAGTGTGAACTAGTGACACGTCGCAGTGTGAACTAGTGACACGTCACAGTGTGAACTAGTGACACGTCACAGTGTGAACTAGTGACATGTCACAGTGTGAACCAGTGACATGTCACAGTGTGAACCAGTTACACGTCACAGTGTGAACTAGTGACACGTCACAGTGTGAACTAGTGACATGTCACAGTGTGAACTAGTGACATGTAACAGTGTGAACCAGTGACATGTCACAGTGTGAACTAGTGACACGTCACAGTGTGAACTAGTGACACGTCACAGTGTGAACTAGTGACACGTCAAAGTGTGAACTAGTGACACGTCACAGTGTGAACCAGTGACATGTCACAGGGTGAACCAGTGACACGTCACAGTGTGAACTAGTGACACGTCACAGTGTGAACTAGTGACATGTCACAGTGTGAACTAGTGTCATGTCATGTCACAGTGTGAACTAGTGACATGTCACCGTGTGAACTAGTTACATGTCACAGGGGCGCGGGAGGCATGTGCTCCCCTTTTGACAAAACAATAACAAATATAAGGGGAATCCTCTAAAAATACAGAAATATGTACAGTGTGCTCCCAATTATTTTCCCGCCGACCCCACACACCCCCCCCCCCCCCCCCTCCTTCCCAAAGTATTTCAACCACGCTGCACCACCTGTGTGAAGACATCGTGTTCACAGTGTGACGAGTGCTGAATATTGTGAACGGGCACGAATGTATATCACTTGTCTACACAGTGTGTAGCAGCATACTGGTACACACTGTGAACACACCCTGTTTTTTTTTTTTTTTTTTGTATATAATTTAGAAAGCAAATGCGAACAATAGCCCACCAGAGCCTTGGTGAAGCTCAAGAAGGCCAATCAGTGGTTCACTGCAGCTCAAATGAAATAAAAGAATCACAATTTAAAAATATAGTATAACAATTAAACCCAAAATTAACAATTACATTTTAGATAGGAGGAAACTATGTACGCGGCATTTGAAGGCTTGGAGACCGGTGTCAGAGATGTTGCCAACAACTTTGTCAGGGAGACTGTTCCAAGTTCTGACAGCCAAGTGGATGAAGCTCCTGTCCAATGAATAAGTTCTAGCATGAGGTACGGTTAGGGCGTGATCTGGCATGGATGTGCTGGATCGAGTCACACGTCAATCAGGTCTTTTGGGCAGGCTTGTGTATGCATCTTGTAGAGGACAGACACTGCTGCAACTTGGCGTCTGTGTGTCAAACTTGGAATGGAGAATTGTGTGCGAGCAGTAGTCTCATGAACTCCTATTATCTTCAGAGCCTTCTTTTGGATGTTGTCCAATAAGGTGAGAGTAGATGGTGAGGCATTTATCCAACACAAAGATGCATACTCCATAACACTTCTGACCTGAGCATTGTAGACTGTGGCTCTGCCTTTTGGGTCCAACTTGTTGGAGACTTTTCGTAGAGCGCCAAGTTTCTGCCCAGCCCGGGTGGTTATGTGTGAGATATGCTTCGACCATGTTAGCTTGGAATCAAATGTAACACCTAGGATTTCAAGTTCAGACTTCACTTCCAGTTGACAACCTCCAAGGCTTAAACTCAGTTCCGATGGTGTCCTTTTCCTTGAGATTGTCATTGTTTTACATTTCGGTGGTTCAAATGTGACCTTCCATGTCTGAGCCCATGTTTCCATTTTGGCTAAATCTCTGTTGAGACTAGCTGCAACTGCATCGTTGTCTTTCGGAGAGTGGATTGGAGCGTAAAGTGTAGAATCGTCAGCGTACAAGTAAATCTCATTCTCACATACATCAACCAGGTCATCAATATATATGGTAAACAAGAGTGGTCCCAGGATTGAGCCTTGGGGGACAGAAGCATTGATGGAGGAAGCTGCTGAGGTTTGGCCTGATAATGCAACCTTCATTGATCTATCACATAGGTAGCTCTGTAACCATGATAACAGCTTTCCTTGGATGCCTTTGGACATTAGTTTGGTAAGAAGTCCATTGTGCCAGACCCTGTCGAAAGCTCCCTTTATGTCCAGAGCTACAACACTAACTTCCTCTCCCTTGTCCAAGGTGTTGTTCCACTTATGGGACAGAATACTAAGGAGATCCACTGTGCTGTGGCCTGGACGGAATCCAAACTGTCTGCTTGATATCAGGCTATTCTGGAAGATGTAGCTCTGAAGTTGTTGATTTACAGCTGCTTCCATGACTTTGCTGATAATGCTAAGCAGATATAGGCCGGTACTTGGATGGGTCTGATTTTGAGTCCCTTTTGTGGATTGGTATAACTCTTGCTGTCTTCCATTGGCTTGGAAATACCCCTTGTGTGAAGCACATGTGGAAAAGTCTACATAGAGGACTTGCAAGTTCTGCACTGCATTCCTTCAGGACCCTGGCAGGAATGTCATCTGGTCCTGTTGCCTTGTCAGCTGAGAGTTGTTTGAGTAGTCTGTTTACGACCTGGGCTTGAAGGTAATACTTTCAATGGAAGCGGTTGTGGGTTAGTCTGGATGTGGAGCATTGGTATCTGCATCTGGTAGATGACATTTCTCTGTAAATGTCTTGCAGAATACTTCCGCCTTTTCCCCTGCAGTGATGTGAGCTTCTTCATTGTGTAAAATCACTGGGATGTTACAGTGAGCCGCTCTGCCAGCAAGTGTATTGACAACTCTCCACCACTTCTTACTGCTAAGGATATTGTTGGTAAGGTCCTCTTTGAGTTTGTTGTTGTAATTCCTTTTGGCTTCTTTCTCTGTTTTGTTGTAGATATTTCTTGCATTGATGAATTTCTCCTTGTTGGCATCTGTGTTGTTCTTTTTCGCTTGCTGTTTTATTTCAGGTAGGGACAATTAACACATTTAGGAATGTATAATAATCATAAAATAAGAACAACTATCGTTCTCATTTTCATTAATTAATTTGTAGGAAAAAATCAACTGAGGGCAATAAATGAATACTAACCAATTAACTCGCATCATTCCATATATCCCTGTAAGCAACACCCATTCTAAATCTAAAAGAAGCCACATTAAACGTTCATCAAAATTTCAAGGAAAGTTTAAAAACGAAATACATGCTTTTGTATAGGACGTCTAAACTGTAATAATCGTCCATGAATCAAGTGCAATTTGTAGCTCTGAGCTCTTTATGTGGAAGTATGAAATCGATGAACACCCCCACCTAAATGTAATCATTAATTTGTTTGAATCGATTACAAACTATTATCGCCCTAATTTTTGTATGGACTTCACATGTTGGTATTTTCAACGAAACGTCTTTGACTGGGATACCTTATCATGGTTCCGTAGGTATTCACAAAGTGGTAAGTTAATCCTTTCAGCGTTCTAATAAGCAGATAAGCAACTGACTTTGTCCGCCTTTATTTTGGCCGCCCACGCAATCCAGTATCCATTCGTTTTCTTCGAATAGTATAATTTTCTGAAGTTCAATTGTTTAAAAAGTTTGTAATACCAACAACTCACAAAAGTTTATAAAGTGCGTCTAGTTTTCGAGGGTGTAGGTCTTTGGGATTCCTGCCCACGCAGATCATAATCTTTCCACTTTTCTGTGAAAAGTTCGTTTAACTTTATAATGTTGTATCATGTGGTTTAAAGAGAGTTAAAAGACTTATGATTAATGCCCGCGCAATCTATTATTATTGCCACTGTCTGCGAATGGTCTAATTGTAAGTTTAAGTTTAACTGTTATTATACTTATCACTAATTCACAAAGATAAAGTGAGTCCAGTTGCTGAGAGTCTAAGTCTTGGGATCTCTTCCCATGCACGCAAAACATAATCAATCTCATTTTCTGTAGATAGTCGAAATGTCTTGAGTTTAAAGTGAAACCAGTAAAGTGTCTAACTCCACGATATTACTTGGAGCTTCCACATTTATCTTGTACCGTGTTGCTTGGCTTATGGTAAGAGAAGAATAAAATAGGGTTAGATTTGTTTAAATGCCCCTTTAGTATGACGATAGCTATCATTGATAATCATTCAGCTCAAGAGCGTTAATGAACGGTCATAAACCTCATACACGTTATACAGTAATTTTAAAATGTTAAGTTATATCTATATTAATTTGGTTGTATTTATTATAACGGAATATGAAAACCAATCAATCAATCTCCTCCCCAGTCATAGAACTAATTCCTTCTCTTAGTCTTCACCCACCCCCTTCAATATGCGTGTTTAATTTACTGGTTATGCCATTGCTCAGTTTAGATTTGGAGAACATAATGATTTCTTTTGCAAAATTAAAATGATCTTCGGTGAAATAAGCTAATAATTACTTGAGCATAGAAGGCGTTACCATGGTGTTAACAAACACACTTTGTAGAAGCAGGGATACGGGAGTGGAAGTAATGCTATCGTCGTAGAAGATTTAAGAAAAGGTCAAGGGAATATGAAAGGGAATGAAAAACGGGTGACTTTCTAGAAATTGGGAAATAAACATCAACATGAATAGATAAATAAGTTAAAGTGAGGCCTGTAAAGTGTCTAACTCCACGAAAATTACTTGGAGCTTCCTCGTTTCTCTTCTACCGTGTTGTTTAGCTTATGGTAAGAGAAGAATACAATAGGGTTAGATTTTTTCAAATGCCCCTTTAGTATGACGATATCTATCATTCAGCTCAAAAGCGTTAATTAACGGTCATAATCCTCATAAACGTCCGTTGTAAAAGCTGACGCAAATTTTCGCTTTTTTAACCAGGAAAGCAGTTTTCTTTTTCAATGAAACTTTCACACAGCATTCGGACATATCATACAATGATTTTGGTATAGGATTGAAGTCTCAAATGTAATTTTGGGCAATATCGGACACTTTACAGGTGCACCTTAACTGCTAGTTTAACTGTACTGTAATGTTTGTATCATCCAGTTTGCGATGGGGCCAACATGTGGTCTTAAAAGTGATTACAAATTTCGGGATTTCTGCCCCCGCAAACCATAATCGAGCTCCTTTTCGGTGAACAGTCAAATTTTCTTGAGTTCAACTGTTAGTTTTACTGTATTATGTATAGTATCATCTGGTTTACGAGGGTTTCGTGTGGTCTTAAAAGTCTTCGGGATTAATATAATTGTGAAGCGCTTAGAGATGATTATCAATCATATTAGGCGCTATATAAATCGAGTATATTATTATTATTATTATTATTAAAGGTAAAGTGTCAGATATTGCCCAAAATGACATTTGAGACTGTACCAAAATCATTGTAAGATATGTTCGAATGATGTGTGAAAGTTTCATTGAAAAGAACACTGCTTTCCTGGTTAAACAAGCGAAAATATGCATCAGCTTTTACAACGGATGTTTATGACCGTTAATTAAAGGGATAGTTGAGTATTGGTCAAACTTAACTTTAGTAACCAAAACCTGCACCATTACGGTACAAAGTAACTTCACCATGCTCGAAAAGTATACACAATTACATACGACTAAGTAAAACCCATGTTATCATTCAAAAAGAGCCGTTACAACTCAAGAGGGCGCTATTAAAAAAATCATTGGTTTTAGCCTTTTTTCATACAAAATTGTGCATTTAATGTTTGTTAAAATAATGATTAAATTGAGATATCATCAACGACTTTTTAAAAACCTATTCAGATTTTTTTCAAAGTAGAGCATTTTTAAAAATTGTTCTAAAAAGTCTAAATATCGCCCGGTGAACTATTTTGAATAAAAATATATTTATGGATATTTCAGCCGTTTCTGAACCGATTTTGATCAAATAAAGTTTATTCTGTCATTAAAATTGACAGTCAGTTTTTCATTATCTCACACAAAAATATCGGGGGGCACTTCGGGAAATACCAATACTCAACACTACCTTTAAGTTCGACTGTTAGTTTAACTGTAACAGCGTCCATTCATTATCGGCCAAGTGCATGTTATGGTCGAGTGTGCAAAGATAATTTTAGCCCACGCGAAACCGTAATCCAGCCCCCTTTTTTATTGTCAAATGTCTTCTTTTCTGAAGTTCAATGCTTTGTACCCCAAATTAAATGTTTACTGGCTAAGTGAGTCATTTGGAAAGCCCCCATGAAAAAAAGGCCTAGACGTTCCCCGCCTACGAGACAGACCTTTCATTATCATGTGCTAACATACCGTATGTCCCAAAAATAATTACAACGGGACTTTCTGCAACGATAACTTTAAAGATAGTAGATCAATCAAAATGATATTTCAGGGTATGAAACTATACCTTATTACCTACATATTGCAGAAAACCCTATTCGATTTGCTTCAGTGGTCATGGAGAATTGGGGATCTTTGTATATAAATAATGTCATGGGTCCTTTTCTTCCAAGTTTGACACCTGGATACTCTTGGCACCCATATGAATGGAAATACCGTTTGTTCCCTCAAAAAATACAATCGGACTTTCTGCAACGATAACTTAAAAGATAGCAGATCAATCATAATGCTTTTTCAGGGTATGAAACTATAACTTATTACCTACATCTTGCAGAAAACCTTATTTGATTTGCTTCAGTGGTCATGGAGAATGGGGATCTTTATAAATCATGTCAGATGTCCCTTCCCTCCAGGTTTTGTAGGAAGACGCGTTGTCCATTGTGTTCACGCCTTACATACTAAGTTGTTCATTCATTGTGTTCTCGCAAAAAATATCTTTTGAGAAGGTAACTTCTTGTTTCCTGCATTTTCAACTAACGAAATAAATAATTAATGAAATGAAGTAAAAGGGAATCATATTTCTGAGTTTTGCAAACATTAGTAAGGTGTGAACATTAATGATTAAAGAGAAAATTAAATCATTAACTCATGGAAGACTTGATTTGAGCTCTTCCTCCTTTATGGCTTTCATTATTTTGTATTTTGTTCACATCCTTCAACAACAAAACCTCACACGAGTATACACACCATTGATATAAAGGTATGCACACAATTTGAATTAATTCGTTGGTTGCCCTGGCAGTTGTGAGCAAAATATGTCCATTTATGTGGGTGCCAAGAGCATCCAAGTGTCAAACTTGGAAGAAACGGACCCATGACATTATTTACAAAGATCCCCAATTCTCCATGACCACTGGAGCAAATCGAATAGTGTTTTCTGCAAGATGTAGGTAATAAGTTATAGTTTCATACCCTGAAATATCATTCTGATTGATTTACTATCTTTAAAGTTATCGTTGCAGAAAGTCCCGTTGTAATTAATTTTGGGACATACTGTACAATGTAAATGTATCGATTGGTACTTAGTTGTCTGGTGCCCAAGGGCAGTGAAGCCTAACTGTGTGGGCGAAAAGAAGAATAGGCCGGTCACTGGCCGGATTACGAACTATGGAAATCCCACCCCCCAAAAAAGTAAATGACCACCTTAACTTGAACGAAGCGGAAGTGTGGATGACGTTTCATATCGTCAATTTGGTAGATTCATTTCCTGGAAGTTTTCACTTCATTTTAATATCAGTTAATCATATTTGTTAATTCTAATTTGGGATTATTGTCCCATTTTTGTTGTTTTTTGGTAATGCAATAATTCGCATAATTCATATTATGTTACTCTCACTGGACAAAATATTAATTTTCTGCTTCTGTTTATTTTGGAGAAATTCAATCAAGTTATCAATGATAAACAATCGCTGGTCAATTTAACGAACTTGATACCAAAGTGTGCATGGGTTAGCATTGTTATACATGTGACATAATTGTATTGTCCCATAATAAAAATGGTCATTTAATTTATAAAACCAATTCGTCATTGATCATTCGATTTCAAGACTTAGTCGTTCAAATTCGTCATGTAGTCTGGTTGCCCTGGTTGCCCATATGTTTTCCCTATTGTAGCTCATTGAATTAATTTCAAAATGAATAACTTCAATAATAAGTGTTTCTAAAACGATAAACTGATCACGAAACAATTCATATCGATATTGCTATTAAAACAATTATAATTGACTAAAAGTTGATTGATTGATTGATTGATTCATGCAATGAATATGTGTTGGGAGACACTTTAACATATCAAATGTTATTCCAAATACAAAAACTGTTCAATAGACAGACGATAGACTAAAATTGTGTGAATTTCCGGGACACAAAACAAACATAGACACTGGGTTCAAATATACAAAGGCTTATAATGAAAGGATGATCAAACAAAGTATCGAATACAGCTTTCGATATTGTTTGACGAAATTGAATGGGAAATAACGAAATTGAATGCACAATGACGAAATTGGTCATCACATTGTACACCGGCAGGAGCGATCGGACGAAATTGAATAAGCTTTGACTATTAAAATGATCGGTACAATGACGAATATGATTGCGAAATAACGAAATTATGTGTGCAATGACGAAATCGAACATTTAATACATAAGACCGACGAAAGACTTTCCGGACGAAATTGAAGTTAACAATTAATACAATTGCATGACGTTTGTTTCAAAATGGATGGGAAAACTAGGCTATAGTAAGTTTATCATGAAGTGAATCCTTTACATGAGTGAAGCCCTTCTCATTGTTGAGCATAATTAAAACGCTATTAAAGGGATCTAGTAACTTTGTTGATATGTCCAGTGGGTAGTGTGTGAAAATTTCAAGTCAAATGGACGTTATTATCTTAAAAGTGGGTTAAATGTTGCCAATTCAAATATACAAATTATTAAAGGGATCTAGTAACTTTGTTGACATGTGCAAAAAGTGATGAGTGGTTAATATAATGTATATTGCTGTTATCCGATACGTCCACTGGGTGTTGTGTAAACATTTCAAGTTAAATGAACGTTATATGGCCGAGTAATGGGCAAAAATGCAAATTTTCGTCAAGTACACTTTAAATTCGTTGGTTACAGATGTGTTCAGCAACTGTGACCGACGAATTTGAATTGCAATGGACGATAATGCGTGACAACTGACTAAATTGAGTGGACTTTATGTAAAATGAATCGACAAAAGACGAAATTGAAGTCGGCATTAGCACCCTCGGGACGAATTTGAAGTAACAATTTATACAATTGAATGACGAAATTTTGAAAATGGACGGGAAAACCAATATTATTTATGTATGAAATAGATTCACATAGTGTCACAACGTGTACACCATGGTGTATAACAGGGAAATGGCGGATCCGTATAGATTAAATAAATAACTCATCTTTAGAGCGGGATTGTAATGGAATTTGAGAAAACCAATCATTTAAATTCCATATCGGCTCGCTAGGCATGAGCGTTTTCGACCCGGGATGTGATTAATAATGCCTTATTGGAGCGTATATAGATTTATTGGTCTGTGTACTGCATGACGAATTGTTCTACAAAGCGATTTCAAGTAAATCTAAACAATCAAATTCAGTTTGATTTAGACAAAAAACCAAGGCAAAATTGTGTATACTTGTCTCCATGCGTGGGGGTTCTATTGCATGGTTAACTTGATACAATGCGGAATAATTTCGACAAATAAGTGTCTTACTGCGTCTTCACAATTTTGACCGTTCAGGCCTGCATTATTTGCTTGATTACCGTCATGTGCAAGGATTTAAATATAGACCAATAAATCTGTCAAACTATACGCTTCGATGTGTCATCGTTACAATTTGTTAGTTCATAAGGTCAGTTATAACTTATCATATGAATTTAGTCAAAAGAAATGAAAATGCAAATGAAATAAATTCATGTATGAATAACGATTCATCTAGACCGATAAAATATGCTATGGTGCTCAAAATACCGGTATATGGGCTCCCGTTTTTTTTTTTTTTTTTTGGGGGGGGGGTTATTATTTTATTTTGTTTTGTTTCTTTGCTTCCATTTATCCCCATTGCCGGCTTACAACAAATAAAAACAAAACCAAAGCAAGTTTCATACTTCTACTGTAAGAGGGATAATGCCAGGCATGAATGAACCGCTAGATATGCAATTGAGTTTGGTACCGTTTAAAATGGTAGAAGTCAACTAGAGATTAAACTAAATGTGGCATTGCTGAAGTGATATTCCTCGACGAAAAGGTAATGAAGGCTCATTCCTGGTAAGGAATTAATGAATCTCTATTGGATGAAACAATATTTAATTGTACAATAATGGAGAAGTTGTCCGGGGAAAACCTATATCACCTGACATGAATTGGTATCATTGAAAAGCCTGTTTATTCCAATTTACATTGATATGGGGTTGTGATTAGAGTTAATAACGTTTGAGATGGGGGAAATTGAAATTTGTAGGCATCATGTCGTAGATAAAATCAATATTCCAACATAATAATATGACATCCGCTAAGTCAGACGTAAGTCTGGCTTGCCTGACATTGAACCAACACCATCCATGTATGATGTGTCGTTTTACTTCGGTACTCTTAAGATGGCGCTATTAATATATAGAAGAGGCCACAGAAATACAATTATGCTAAGAGCGGTATAGTCTTAGCAAAGTGCGTTGACCTGCTTTGAAGATTGGGATTAGGATATCGATCGATGGATTCGGATTATAATAATTTGGGTCGAGTTGGGATTGATGCAATTTCAGGCTTCATGTAGTGGATCAAATTATACAGACTGAGCCACTACAAATGTGTCATCATAAATTCTAGTCTGAAATTTTCACAAAATGTTTTCTAGTCCGGTGATCTGTTTTGAGCATTCTTTGTAAGGGCGGGGTTGGGATTGGAGGAATTGAAGCTTCAGGCTTCATGGATTAGATCAAATGGACTTAGCCAACATGATGAAAATGTGCCCTAATAATTCTAGTCTGAAATGTTCACAAAATTAGTTTTAGTACGTGATCTGCAATGTGGATTCTTCGCCCTACCCCCCAAAAAAACACACTCTAGATCTGTCCGCAGGTGGCGCTAGACAATACTATTGAGCGTGTTAGATTGAACACCGTCGGGTGCAATCTATATACAGGCGCAGATGCAAGCTCGACGAAAAGTTTAGACATTTTCGAATTAATGTGGAGAAATACAAAACAATTATTTAAACTAAATCGTGCTTTTCACTTAAATTCATTTTCATTTTCCTGCGATCGCTGTCTTTTCTCTCCACTCCTTTTCCTTATACATTATGTTATGCTTTTTTCCATCATTCATTTCAATTCGTACTTAAAGGGCAATGCAACTCAAGAATAGAGTTTATCCTACTTGATATATCGTAATATGCCTTTTTTAATTATATATAACATAACTCCGACTCAGATTTCTGCTTTGGGAGAAATATGTGAAAACTCTATCGGGTTTACCACTATTCGTGCGAACACTGGAGGCCGCCATTATTAGGTGTGTGCGGACTTATGGTCAGTGATATGCACTAATGCATTTCAATAGCACCTATTGAAACCATTGTCTGAATACTTGTAGATGCTTTGACGAGTCCGTAAATCAGTGAAAAGCTTTCTGTTCGGCCCGTAGCACACTCGTCATAGTTTGCAAAGCATGTCGGGCAATTACAAGAACATGGCCGCTCCCATCACCTTTTGCCGCCGTAAGAATTAGTAAAATGTGGGTATGTTCACGTAAGGATTTCATGGGATCCAGGAGGCCAAAATTGCCAAGTTATGTATCAAATAAAATGTCTGTTCACCCTCTAAACGATAATAATAGCCGAAAGCCAAAGTTTCATTGCCCTTTAAAGGAGTACCTGTAAAGTGTCAGACACGGGGCGTAGACATGTCATTGATACCCATTCAACTGGGGGGGGGGGGGGGGGGATGATCTATTCATTCATCCCCCCCCCCCCAGTTGAATATGTATTACGTGGTGCCAGATATTGCCCAAAATGACATTTGAGACTTCAATCCTATACCAAAATCATTGTAAGATATGTCCGAATGATGTGTGAAAGTTTCATTGAAAAAGAACACTGCTTTCCTGGTTTAAAAAGCGAAAAAATGCGTCAGCTTTTACAACGGACGTTTATGAGGTTTATGACCGTTAATTATCGCTTTTGCGCTGAATGATAGATATCGTCATACTAAAGGGGCATTTGAAAAAAATCTAACCCTATTTTATTCTTCTCTTACCATAAGCTAAACAACACGGTAGAAGAGAAACGAGGAAGCTCCAAGTAATTTTCGTGGAGTTAGACACTTTACAGGCCTCACTTTAACTTATTTATCTATTCATGTTGATGTTTATTTCCCAATTTTTTAGAAAGTCACCCGTTTTACAATCCCTTTTATATTCCCTTGACATTTTCTTAAAACTTCTACGACGTTAGCATTACTTCTACGAAATGCGACTTTGTTAACACCATGGTAACGCCTTCTATGCTCAAGTAATTATTAGCTTATTTCACCGAAGGTCAGTTGAATTTTGCAAAAGAAATCAAATGTTCTCCAAATCCAAACTGAGCAATGGCATGACCAGTAAATCAAACACGCATATTGAAGGGGATGGGGGTGGGGGGGGGGGGGGGGGGGGGTGTGAAGAGAAGGAATTAGTTCTATGACTGGGGAGGAGCACCTGTGGTAAAATCAAAGCGGCGTTATGATTATGTATTTAGTTCAGTTGATTTTATTGTGTATTTTAAAAATGAAACGTGATGAGTGTCCGTTGAAATCAGCTTTTGTTGAATGGGCCATCGCAAGGAAACAGCGGCGTAGCGTGGTCGGACTGATGGGGGGGGGGGGGGGGCGCAAATTACTATCGGGAATACACTATACGTATGTCTTTATTGCCCCTCCCAAATAGGGCCATTTGCCCCTTATTTTTTTTTTAAATTTTTTTTTTTGAGGGGGGGGGGGTCAACTTACGTCAATACATACCCCCGTGGCCCTCCCTTCCATAGCTACGCCACTGCGAGGTAATAAATACATGACACAAACTGACAGGGGAAAGAGGGGTAATATTTCCTCTTGATAAAAGGGAGGGGGCGCATTTGTCTAATTTTCCCTTATGTTTGTTGTTGTTGTTGTTGTTTGGTGGCAATCAGTCAAATATGACTATTGTTGCCAATAACGTGTCTATTCATTATTCACATATTTGTAAAATGTAATAACATTTTATAAATCATCAACAAAATTTGCTATGGCACCGCTTCTTATGCTTGTATTGTTTTAATATATTTTTTTTTTTGGGGGGGGGGGGGCACGTTCCCCCCGTGCCCCCGGCGCCACACCACTGTCTAGACCTTAGACCAAGCCTCGAGGGCACAATTGCCCTTTTGTCCGAGGGAACATGTACAGGGGACTGAGGTCATGAAACCTTTTCAATCGATTCAGATTCAAAGAGAATTTTATTTAATCCTTTCTGTACTAAATAATTAAAATCTATTGCGCTTACATCACTCACTTTTGTGTACATGATAAGAAGAGAGATAAACAGATCTCTCCATTTAGAAATATTTCTTTTTGTTGGAGGATAAACTAAGTTAATCCTCTCCGCTCTAAATTATTAAAATCCATTGAGGCGTTTCAATAATTTCTTGCAAATTGTTATTAGAGGGTTTATGTGCACGCCTACGAGATTTATTGTTAACTCAATCTGAAATGAATCAATAAACCGTGCCCTCTTCTCATAACTATAATTATGCGCTTTTATTCCTCGACTTTCTTTCTTCTTTTGTTGGTTAACGCGGTGTAATGATTATCCGCAACCTTTTTAACCTTTGCGATTGTAATCACATGTTGTTTGCGAATTCTCATTCTCAATTTTTTTTACCGCTTGATTGAATGAGAGGGTCCATAAAAAAATAATGAAAATAGACCATTATGAATACAAGTTATAGCAGTTCGTGTCTGATATACATGTAGCTGTTATACCAAACCTGAAGTAGTCATTTAGGTGCAGTGGTATTTTATGGACAAAATCGGAACATGTTTCATGAATTAATCACATCGGTTCAAGACCATGTGGGCTTGTCTTCCGCATTGGTACTAGGATTAACCCTGCTACTGCTTTACATAGCATACCAAGTGTTCTACGGGAATCGGCGAGACAACGCCCCGCCGGGTCCCCGTGGGCTGCCGATCGTCGGAAGCCTCTTCAGTCTGCTGCTCACGCGAAAGCAGCAGCACGAAGTGATCGATGAGTGGAGTTACAAGTACGGTCCCGTCCTGTCGTTCAGGCTGCCCGGCATCACGGTGGTCATCCTCAGCGACGCGGCGCTCATTCAAGAGGCTTTTCAAAATCCCGACATCAACGATCGAATATCGATCGCGCTGTCGGATGAGATCATTGGAAAAAAGAATTGTGGTGAGTATTAGATCTTTCCACTTATCTCTCTCTAGTCTAGATCAATCGACCACCACTTTCTTGACGGGTACCAAGTACTGGGGTCACGTGCCCCCCAAAACAATTTTTGACAAAAACAATACAAATATCGACAAAATCGAAAAAGAGAACCCCCTCCCCCCCCCCCCCCCCCCCCCATCAGTCGGAAATTGCTACGTCACTGATACTGAATGAGTCGAGGATAAAGACTCTTACAAGTATGCATTTTGTTCTACGTTATTAAATTGCTAAACCTTCAAAATGCCATGGTTAGCCCTTACAACTCACTCGAAAATCTCGGCATCCAACTCGGCATGAATGTGACTTCCTCTCATAGGAAGCTTACGAGTTGGATGTCGAGATGGGTGCTGATTTGGGTATCGAGTTGGGTGCCAAATTTGGGTGCCCAGATGTGTACAGGTGGATTCCAAATTGGGTGTCGAGTTTGGTGCTGAGTTGGGTGCCGAGTTGGATGCCGATTCGGGTGTCAGTTGGGTGCCAAATTGGGTGTCGAGACGGGTGTCGAGGTGGATTCCTAATTGGGGGCTGAGTTTGGAGCCAGGGTGGATGCCGCATTGGATGTTTATATTGTTGCCTAGTTGGTTGCCGAGTTTGGAGCCAGTGTGGATGCCGAATTGGATGTTTATATTGGTGCCAAGTTGGGTGCCGAGTTTGGAGCAAGTGTGGATGCCGAATTGGATGTTTATATTGAATGGGACTTCCTCTCATAGGAAGCCTAATTTAATGTTCATATTGTTGCCTATATAGTTGGGTGCCGAGTTTGGAGCCAGGGTGGATGCCGAATTGGGTGTTTATATTGGTGCCTAGTTGGGTGCCGAGTTGGATGCCGATGAGGGTGCCGGTTTATATCCCAAACAAGCTCGGAACAACTCGTCTGAAAGTTAAAGCTCGCAGTATTTTTCATAGCACTATGTTACAATATCATGATAACAAAAATATCGCCTCATTTCTTTTTTGGTAGGAATTCTGGCAGCCAACGGAGAAGTGTGGAAGGAACATCGGCGTTTTTTAATGACGGTCTTCCGGAAAGTTGACTCCAGTGTAATAAGGTAAATTCAGTAATTACTTTGTTCTTTAAATTTGTTGTTGTTGCTGTTGTTGTTGTTGTTATTGTTTTCGTTGATGTTGTTCTTTAAGACGAAATAAAATCTTATGCATTTAATTGAATAATAAGGTAAATGATAACAATTTAAATGCACAATGAACATATCATTCATATACATATTTCGTTCAAATCTGATCTGATGATCTGATGAAATATAAGAATAGTTGTGTAATGAGCAAAAAATATCGGCGGCTTTGAGGGAACGAGGCCATTGGGCTGCTGTCGGGGTATAAGCTCTGGGGACTTAGTGTAAATGAGTATTGACAACGGGTTTTCAGACCGCTGAAGACAGAAAACTACTGGAAATTAGTACTATGTATTCCACAAAATGTAAGTCATTATATAAAATTTGAATTTATTGGGGGGGGGGGGGGGGGGGGGGCTGCAGCTAGCCTGAGCTACTCCATCTTTACACCAGTGACAGAAAATAGACTGATTTTTTTGTGTAAATATATTTTTTATGCGACCACAGTTTCGAGGAGATAGTCACAACTCACGCCCAGAATTTCCTCTCCCTGGTCGAGGCGAAAGACGGGGCGGACTTCGACCCTTTCCCTCTCGTCACCATCGCCTTCGCCAACATCATCACCAAGATCGTCACGGGCGTCAATTACGACTACGATGACGAGGATTTCAAGCGCGTCGTGCGGAGCTCTTGTCGGGCCTTCGACCTCATCGGTCCCGGGAAGCTCCTGGCCCTGATCCCGAGCCTCGCAAAGATCCCGTCGAAGACGAAGGCCGAGATCATTGAAGTCGGAATGGAGGTGACTTATTCCGACAATCAAATATTTGGGATTTTAGACTTACAGTAGAAATCACGACAATTTAGTAAGGTATATGGTGGATAATGTGTGACATGTATCCATATTGAATTACGTACTGATTATTATACCAGTTTGTTAAACTATCTCTCTTCAGAATAATTGAATCAGTTCATTTAAGTTAATGCGCAATTAATTATTCACTGCATTGATACTTAATTCAGCAGTCAATCAATCAACCAACTAACCAACCAACCGACCGACCGACCGACGGATCGACCGACCATTTCAATCAGTGGCGTAGCGACGAGAGGGGGGGGGGGGGGGTGGCCACGTGCCCCCCAATAATTTTGGAAAACACAATAAGCAACATAAGAGGACTTTTTTTGGGGGAAAAACTAGAAATACACAAGGTGTGCCCCCCAATCAGTCCGACCACGCTTCGCCACTGATTTCAATGGTTTCAGTCATTGATTTACATTAATGTCGGGTCATTCATTCAATATATCAATCATTTACGACTATAGGTGTTGCACTTCATCGACAAGGCGGTCGAAGCACACCAGTCCGATGGCGATGGTGTGGACACGGACCGACCGGCCACGGATTACATTGCGTGCTACTTGAGGGAGATGGCTAAACGCAAGGAAGAGGTAAGTCAACTCTTGTCCGACTTTAAGCCCTTCACAGACAGAGCCGACTCGACCCGATCCGACCCGTCTGAAAGCCATAGTCGGGCCGATTCACATTTTTAAATCGGGGCCCGATTGGCTTCCGACTGTCAGAATCGGAGTCGTGAAGCAACCGCACACAGAGCCGATCCATCTGAAAACAAGTCGGATCGGGTCGACTCGGCTCTGTCTGCGCCGGGATTACGTAAACTCTAGTCCGACTATAAGGTGATCCATTAACTTTGTCAAAATTTAACCAAAATCATTTGGAGCTTTTTACATTTCTCTTGTAACTCGTTGTTTGGCTTATTGTAACAGAAAAATAAAATAGATTTTGATTATTCATATGTCTCCCTTCTGATGGAAATATTTATGATTGACGGAAAGGCGTTGTGATCAACGCGAAATTGGTGCTAAAATCTGTCATCAGTTTTCATTTTCCCAGGATAAACATCGTACCTTTTCTATGAAACTTGCACACATCATTCGGAAGAATCTCACGATGATATCGGTATACGTGTAGTCTCAAATATCACTTCTTGAAAAATCGAAAAATGTTAATCACTTTAAATCTCGTAACCACTTCGGGGCTTTATTTAACGATAGGTTCAAGAAGGCATCGTGTTATTTCAAGTTGATTGAAATAGTTAATTTAAGACAAGATGCCATCATTTATATTTGGATCTAAGAGGGCATTCAGACAGAAGTTATGGTTATAGGGAAATGGAATATTCCTCTCTTGTGTAAAAAGCTTTCGTGGGCATTGCTGTTTCAAATTTCATGAATAGTAAGTTAGGCCTACAATACTTTGCATATCCTACAGGGAAGAGGATAATTGAATGACACTAAGAACGTCATTATTATTGTAAGGCAACGACATTTTTATGTTTTCTAGCTCTAAACAGACGCTATATTGTGTGACTTTCATGCAACATTTTTTTGGATGTTTTTAAAGGTTAGTTTAAGGCAATCTTAACGCACTTCACACAGACCCTTTGTTATACATTAGCTAGTTGTTCTTATAATTATGTTCAGAAAGATTAAAGTCACCTACAACTTTCAGATTGAAGTTGCCATGTATTATATTTCAATGTTATTGAGCATTTCCATTGATATCCTCAACAGAACGCGGAAACGACGTTCGATGACATCAACCTCCGAATCAGCTGCTCGGATGTTCTCCTCGGAGGATGGGAGGCGACTACCTCCGCTCTCTCTTGGATGTTGTTCACCATGGCAACGCACCCCGACGCACAGCAACGCGTCCGTACGGAGATTCGTGACGTCATCGGCGACGATCGCCTTCCGAAGTTCTCCGATCGCAACCAAATGCCGCTCACCCAAGCGACGCTCGCCGAAAGCATGCGATTTCGTCCGACGCTGGCACTGCACACGCCTCACGTGGTAGCGAGAGACTGCCTGATTGGTGGGTATCGTGTTGCCAAGGGAACGGTCGTGAACGCAAACCTATGGCACCTAGCACTCAGCCCAAGTCTCTGGGACAAGCCCGAAGAGTTTAGACCAGAGCGGTTCCTGGACCAGGATGGGAAGTTCGACCGGAAGCTTGAGGCTCTGCCCTTTGGATATGGTGAGTGCAGTGAGGGGGGGGGGGGGGGGGGGTAGCAAGTGTCTACTGAAGGCGGCATTAATTCTTTTCGGTGTACAGAGCGGGCAGGCTGTTCACAAAAATATATATTTTTCACAACGGGAATGCATTGCTTGGGAAAAGATATTACATAAGAGGGGAGGGTCTAGTTTTGAGCCCTTGGCCACACAGCATCATGATGATGATTGAGGATGGGACTGGAATTTTAGTATGAATATGATGAAAGTCCAACACGGAATATAATATTCTCACACGTGTATATCATATATGCCTTAACGATAAGGGGAACGGTAGACATGCTGAAACATTAACGAAAACATTGTTCACCCACAAGCACAGTTACACACACAGTGCAATATCAATACTGTTCAGTTCAAAGACGTATGAACATGACGCACGACATTGAACAATTTACCTTAAAATCATTATGGGACAACTTTCAGGTTTCAAAATTGTATTTATAGGTTGTCTGTTGTCATGTTATTGTTGTATTAGGATAATTATAATCGACACCCCAAAGAAAATAGTGTTTTCTCACTATTCTTGATTCCTCAGGTCGCCGGGTGTGCCCGGGTGAGCAGCTTGCCCGGATGGAGTTCTTCATCTTCGTCACCCACCTGTTACAACGATTTGAAATCAGCTTGCCCGACGGTGCATCGTGGGAGAACGAGGGAAAGCATGGTATCACCAACAGGCCTACCCCGTACGATATTCGCGCAATCAGAATAGAATGAAAAAATCATCCACTAGCCCCGCTATTCAAGCCTTTCCACTCCAGCAGTATACTGTCCCTCCTGTTACAACGATTTTGAATCAGCTAGCCCGACGGTGCATCATGGGAGATCAGGGGAATGCCATCGATATAAAAAAAAAATACCGATGGGGAATGCATGGTATCACTAATAGGCCCACCCCATACAAGATTCGAGACATCACAATCATAGAATAAAACATCTTCCACTAGCTCGGCTATACAAGCCGCTCCATTCCATATGATGCCTGCTTTTATAACACTTTAAAATATGCTTGCCCGACGAGGTATCACGGCAGAAAATGGGCAAGCATGCTATCACCAACAGACATACATTTACTAAATACGCGTGACCACAACAAATTATAATGGACAGTTGCCGTAACCAGGGTTGAGTTTTCTACTGACATTGACTCCTTTTCACTATTTTTTTCTACTTCTATTAAATCCATTTCATATTATGTTATATTATATGACCTATAAAGATACTGGTGTGCGATTGGTCAAAATGATGTCACGTGACCATCGCTACAAGGATGAGAAGCGTTATATTGACCGACCAGTCAATATAACGCCGTTATATTGACCGGTGACGTAATTTACGTCACAATGGGTGTGTGAAGATGAACAATGTGCGCGTATTAGCATCCTGGCACGCGCAGCGTTGTTAAGCTTTCTACGGAGATTGCGCGATCCGAAAGTAAATTTGAAAGGACGGTCGAATAAAGAAGCATTTTGCGCAGCATTTCGATAACAACACGTCTGTTCTACTGGCAGGATTTCGATTTAATCTAATGATTTTCCCTTGTCCATAATTTTATTTCAACACCAAATTTATATTTATCTTGATTTGTATCTATATAGGTCATCATAATATAACAGATATTGACTTTTTCCTTCGGGAACCATATAACATTTCATTTCCCTTGGGGAGTTATATTTTTGTCTCGGAATACTATATTTTTCCTCAGCGCTACGCGCTTCGGAAAAATATAATGTCACTCGACACAAATATAACTTCCCTCGAGGATCTCAAATGTTATATTGCCCCTCAAGACAGTCAATATCTGTATAATATTCTGTTTCATTTAATTATAACCGTAAGTACAAATGTTTGGGATCAATTATAAGTACAATCCACACCCATCGGGAAAGATGCTATATTAGCATAATTTTGCCTACGTCTGACAATTAAGATAATATCACTTTGTTGTTCTTATAAACAGATGTTAATTTGCGTATTAACTATATTGTAGCATTTCAGTAGACAATTATGAATAATTAGATAAATAGAAAAATCATGTGCGTGTTTATTTATTGGACTTTTATTTTACCCTGTCATTGTATTCTGAATAGTTTAACAACAAGATACGATTGTCCCCAGCAAGTATTATTAATTTCCAAAGAATGTGACAATTGCCCTCAAACCACAAAATCTTTAAATGAAAAACATCAATAAAAAAAAAACACAATATAATAATTAATACGGATTTCTAACGTTATGTAGCGAAATAACAGAATTGGAAAACGCCCTATCACAGCAACAATTGAAAAATACGCTTTTATTACAAACCATGTGAAAATATATCAAAACTTATTTGAACAAAAACTGCGTTAAAATGTACTATTTGAGCAATAAAATGTTCGAAAAAAAATATTATGCACAGATTTAATTAAAGAAGGGGCGTAGACAACGGGGGGGGGGGGGGGGTGAGGTGTGTGCATCCCCACCTCACGAGGTGGGGGGGGGGGGTGAAATGTACAATCATCCCCCAGGTTTTAGGGAAGGATATATTTGTTTTGTGTGTGTGTGTGTTTGAGTGTATGTGTGTGTGTATCTGTGTACGAGATTGACCCTCGTCAAGCCTGTAGCCAGGGGGTGCGTTGGGTGCCTACGCCGCCCCCCCCCCCCCCCCCCCTCAGAAAGTTCCACTTTTTGACGGTCTCAAGTCTCGACTATCTTGGCTGCGAAAACAATTTGACGACGGACCCCCGACTCCCTCACTGAGAGGACTTTCAACCAATTCCCTTGGTCTCGAAACATTTTGGCAGGCGGTCTCGGCCGGGAAAAAGTTCGCGACCCCCAATTTTAATTCGTGATCTGTTCCTGTGTATCAAATCAGCTATGTACGAAAAGATAATAAAGCTGTCTCTTAAATTGAACACTGGGTAAAACCCAATGCTATAAGTAACAGCTCATAGTTCAAGAATATGCATCGCGCTTATTGGTCAATGATCACTCACGTGATGAGAACGGAACACAATTGACGTACGCCAAGGTCTATTGTGGAGGGTGTAATACTAATAGAGCATGAAATACAAGCCACACCATATACCTTCATAGCTTAGAAATGAATTTCATAATAAATGCAGTTTTCTCTCCATTACGAAGCAAGTATTGTTGATTATGATCTACCCCTGATCTACCAGTCATGCGAATATGAAAACTGCTCTACAACCAGTTCGCTATAGAAGCTGCAATTAACGGACTCGGGTACCGCGAAGAATAAAACGGTGTATACAGGCTGTATTGACTGGAAGTAATTGTGAATTCTTTATATCAGAAGAAGAACTATTGTGTATTGACAGTTCCGTTTGTTTGTTTAGGCTGTAAAATGGAATGGCTGTACGATATGAAACTCCATGGATTTCAATTCACCAGTCATACAACCAGTTCGCTGTAGAAGCTGCAATTAACGGACTTGTGTCCCGCGAAGAATAAATGTATAAAGGCTGTTTTAATGGACTGGAAGTAATTGTGAATTCTTTATATCATAAAAAGAACTATAATATTCCACATTGTGTATAGACAGTTCCGTTTGTGTTTGTAGGCTGTACAATGGAATGGCTGTACGAGATGAAGCTCCATAGATTTCAATTCACCATGCAGTCATACAACCAGTTCGCTGTAGAATCTGCAACATTTAACGAACTTGGATAACTTCAATAATAGAACCATATGAATAAAAGCTGCAGTGACTACAGATTACAGGTTTAATTTCTTTTCATCAGACGCACATTGTGACATTTTGCAGAGGAAAACGCGAACATTCTACTCATCTCTCGACGGTTCCGTTTGCGTCGATTTGCTGTAAATTGAAATGGCTACACGAGGAGAAGAAGCTCCGAGCTCTCCCGAGGGTCTGATCTGCCCGCTATGTCTGGATGTCTTTGAAGATGCAACACTTCTGACCTGTGGACATACCTTCTGCAGGAAGTGTCTCAAGCGGTACGACGCGTCCCACCTGGACAGAGACCACATGGTGTGCCCTCTCTGCAGGAGTGACACAAGGTTTCAGGGGAATCGGGTCGAGGGACTTCCCGCCAATGTGACGGTCAATGGACTCGTGGATGATTACCTTAGCAACACTGGAGGGCTCCTGGCTTCGCTTGAGGTTAAAGTTGTATACTGCACAATGTGTACATTGAAAGGAGAGGCCGTGTCCTTCTGCAAGGAATGCAGTACATATATGTGTGATAATTGCCACAGCGGTCATCAAAGAATGACCACAGTGTTTGCAGATCACAAGGTCCTCTCAATGTCGGAAGCCAGCAACGAGAACTTCAACATTCACCAGCACCCAGAGAGGTGCCCGATACATCGACAAGAGAATAGGGATCTCTTCTGTGAAGAGTGCCGAGTGTACATCTGCTTCAAGTGTGTCATCGTAGCGCATCGTGACCATCGAATCAAGAACCATCACGACTTCGAGAGGGAGTTGCAGATGAATGTGGACAATTTACTCGAGCGATGCAAAGCCAGAAAGACAGAATTTGAGAAGAACATTCAGAACACAGAAGCGCGTCGTCAGGAGGTTCACACGGCAGTTCAGAAGCTTGAAACAGAAGTCAGAGACGCGTATGAGAAGAAGGCAAGGCAGCTGAAAGAGAACGAGCGGTTACTACTTGAGAATCTCCAGTCGCTGAAGAAAGGTTTCGATGATGACCTTGATGTATTGAAGGCGAAAGACCGTCAGAGAATCAAGAGCATTGTCAGCTCGGTGTCACTGGTCGCTAACGATAGACTTGGATGTCTTGAGGCGGACAGCTTGGCGGCGCACTGTCTTCTCTGTGATGAACTCGAACAGACCCTGAATGAGGTCAAAGATGACACGTCTGCTGGAGATATTTCCAGGATTGCTCAAAGGAAGGCATTCAAACTTGCTGATGGATCTCTTCTTCAGTTAGGGAAAATCGCTCGACCTTCAGTGAGAGTAAGTAGGACAATCGACTTACGATGCAAAATGTATGGAATGACAGCAGTATCTCAGGACACTGTGGTAATTGGTTACAGGAACGTGAAAGGTGCAGACAAAGTGGATACAAAGGGAAACACGTCACAACACTTCACACAGGGTAGATATTACGTTGACCTTGCCCATCAGACTCACATTGGGAACACAGTGGTATCGTCGAATTCTTTGACAGAACTACGGATCTATTCGCAAAGCGGTTCGTACATGCATACAAAGAAGATAACTAATAATTGCAAGTCTTGGTACCCGGCAATTTCATCAAACAGCAAAGATGAAATCATAATTGCCAATAGACTAGACTGCATCATGATCTACGACCCTAGCATAAGTACACAGCTGTGTAGTATTACGACCAGGGACGCACCACACCAGGCCTTTGAAACCAGGTCAGGAGTTATCATTGCCAGCACGGGCAATCAGAACCTCAGCAAAGTGACGACCTATGACAGGAGTGGGAGGGTAGGAGACACACTGACGGCCGATCAAGGGGAATATCTATATGCTGCAATCGATAACCAAGACAGGGTCTATGTCGCCAGCGTGAATCAAGGAGGTAAAGTGGTCATCACACAGTACAAGATGGACGGTCTGAAGTTCAAGAAAGTCTTTCAGTTTGAGGAACTGAAGCTGGCTCTGGGTCACTCATGGTGTTACATGGTATCTCTGTCATGTGACATGCTTGCTTTTGCTTCTGGTCAGAAGCTATATTTTATCGAGTTGTAACTTTGAATTGTTTGCGCTGTAACCCGACATAGATTATACGATCAACTTCCAATTCTCAACTATCCACACATTTTACGCAATTGCACGGTAAAATAAAATACTTTGTTATTGCTTTAAAACTGCAATTGGTCTTTTCTTTTCTTTAATTGTGGAATTATTTATGTAAAAAATATCTTATGACCTGAATAAACAGTAGATTTCCCCCAGTGTGGAATTTGAGACAAAAGATATTTGAATATGTCTTCTCTGGGATTCTAAGTTCAATACTGGATTAAATATATTGTTATAATTATATTACTGGTCAAGATTTTAAAAATATATATATTTTCATTTTATATAAAATGCACTTTTCTTGAAGTGTTTTATGTTAGGTGAATATTGTGTACAGCATCCCGTTTTAATGTTGCAACATGTCAGACATACACAGTGCAGTGGTACACCATATTCTTAGCAGATAATTAAGGATATACTCATTGTCATTCGATTTGTTTTGTTTTGGGTATAAAACAAAACCCATTTTTTGTTCTCGAACTTGAACGCATTGCACATCCATAATTTCAATTCATATGCAGACTGACTGTATGAAATATTAGGCTTGACAAGGCTTCATGATAATGAGATCGATTTGACTTTGATATCCGGTTTACTTATGTCTCTTGGGTGGCCCCAAAAAACAGAACGGGGTACTTGCCATAATAAAGACACATGGTGACACTTACTGCCCGTCATAGCATCGACTTACGATCAATGCGTGTGCCATTGTTAGTGCGCATTCAGCTATGTAGAGTGAAGAAGGGATTCTATGGTACTAACAATAACAATGGCGCACGCATTGATCGTTACTCGATGCTATGACGGGCAGTAAGTGTCATCATTTGTATCTTAATTATGGCGAGTACCCCATTCCGTATTTTTGGGGCCAGCCTGTAATATCCAATGTCTGTGGTGTCTAAATCCAGTATTCCGC
This sequence comes from Echinarachnius parma, assembly GCA_037951105.1. Taxonomy (NCBI): domain Eukaryota; kingdom Metazoa; phylum Echinodermata; class Echinoidea; order Clypeasteroida; family Echinarachniidae; genus Echinarachnius; species Echinarachnius parma. Next base: position 140,344 of record JBAMJV010002330.1, on the reverse strand, counting down.
TCTATATCCCGACCACGGGAAAACTGTTCGATGAGTCAATCACGCTATACGCCCTTGTGAGCGAAGATTAACTATGCGATGAATATTATACTGTTGTTAAATGGCGGTGGAGGGTATAGCACGGAATATTACATCCCGAGGGATTTTAAATGCTATTGAGGGCAGAGTAAATAAGTCCCGAGACGAAGTCGAGGGACTTATTTTCTTCACGAAATAGCATTTGAAATCCCGAGGGTAGGAATATTCCGTGATTTTCCCGACAACAAATTTAACAACTGTTTTATCATCTGACTGTCAAACACAGGGGTGTAATATTGCCATTGTATATCCAAAAATATAACACCGCAGCGGCATGTACTGTATTTACTAAGTCATGTGATAAAGAGCTGTTATAAAATGCTCTATATAATTATTTCGATGATACGCTCATCGAAAAGACACAGGGCGATGTAGATTACTGCAATTATGAGTAAACAAACCAACCGCTCGTTAGTGGATGGGCGCCCCCTATCCTGTTTGTACTTGACCTTGCATATATAAGTTGCTATTTTGTCGGGTGAACATCCAGGGCATATCTTTTTGTAATAAGATATTGCAAAATGTTTCGGTGTTAGTGAACCTGTATATATTAAAATCGTTAACATTCAGACAATTGACTCAAGCCGTTATCACATTACTCGATGTATTCTTATTACCAATACAAGCATGGAACATATTTCGATTTTGGAATTTTTCTTTCTTTAACCCTAAAAAGGCCGAGCTATTAGGTCTTATGGCCGTTATGACCCCCCACCCCCCCCCCCCCCCCCCCCTGGCCCTTGAGATCTCGGCCGTGGAACGCCCGATCGCCGCGAAAATGTGCGCGCGTGTAGCGTGTAAAGGGGTAGCTGGCTGCAAGCAGTTTGCACGTTAGGTGCATAAGGTCATAGCATTCACTTTTTTTGGCCCCAAATCATATTTTTGAGAATTAAACTTTTGTATTCACTACATATATTCGGTAGACCATTTGGAATAATAACACAACACAAAAAATTGAAAGAGCCAGGTTATATTCTTTATGTTTTCTATTGTTTTGATAATTTCTTATGTATTTCTTTTGTTTTTAACTGATGTATTGTATTGTTTTTGTTGTGTTGTGTTATTTTTTTGTAATTCAACTTTTTTGACCCCAAATCAAATACCAAAAATGAAAACAAAACTAAATTACCAATGTTATCTCTTTTTGAAGAAATCACGAAAGGTTGCAATTTTCGGGCTGACATGCAAAGACAAAAGGCCCTGTGACTTCGTAACGGTTGGTCCGATTTTCGAAAAGTGTTTTTATCCTAGAGCAATAAGAAATCGCGGATGGGGCATTATGGCCTCCAGGCTGATTTATTAGGGTTGAAAGATATTAATTATTGAGGTGTTCCCATTGACATTTTCCACCTGAAAATTTCAACTGTGTACAAATTCAGTGCAAAGAGCTAACAAATATCACTTTGCAATGTTGCTCATTTCTCTGTAATGTGGCATTAAATTACCATGGAATTGTCGACCATCACTCAGTGGAGATATCTGATTCCAGAAATACAAATTTTCTCCAGTCGACACTTCTCCAATTCTAGCACATGTCAACAAAGTTACTAGATCTTTTTAAAAGCATGTGGCGTTTGACATTTGCAGACCTAAAATTTAGTGTTAGATAAATAAAACGAATAATGAAAGAAAAATATTAATCACAATATTAAAAGTGCAAACTTGATTTTCGCTAGCCATTAGAACCTGAATAATCCATGGCATGTAGAAAGGAAACGAATTAAGTAGGCCTCGATTACAAAGTAGTTATTTTTTTAATACGTTGTTTGAATGAAAAAAACATAAATTTTGTCTGTATACAAAATGCTCATTTAGTAAATTAACCTGTAGAGATCGTCAACAAACTTGACTTTGCCGAAACTGCTCTTGAAGACTGCAATGTTTACATACAAGGTAATATTCAAATAAAGCTTGTTTATTTCTTCAAAATACCGCTTATCATGACTCGTAAAAACAAATATACCAAACATAGTATACATCAAAGATTGCTTCTTGAATGTGTTGCGTAAGCTTGATGATATATATTAAACATAATAATGTATTGATAGGACACACTTTACGTATATTTCATAACTTTTGCTAGCCTTATAATCGAATTAATTTGTATACATCACTATAAATCTGTGATCTAAAGTGGTTTATATTGACAATATTTGTTCTCAAGATGTATACATACATGCAGTATACATTTCATGCTCTGGGCCTAGATTGGCTTTGATTTCATAACAAAATTATCATAAACGAAGTGTTCAAACAGCAGCCAGTTTTTGTTTCAATATTAGAGTCAGCACTTTATACTTATCAGAATGTTATGCACATACGTAATGTTCTCGTTTAGATGACTAAGTATGCTGAAGTAATGTTCAGTTGTACTATTTAATACAGATTTGATGTTTATGTTCGTTTTGCAAATCAATTGTTTTTGTACTTCTACAAAAATAAACAAACAAATTAAAGGGGTAGTTTAGTTTTGGTAGAGAGGGCGCTGCACATCACAATTTTTTTGTGAGGTAATGAAAAACTGAGTGTCGAATTTGAGAGAACATGCAATTTTAATGGCAGAATAAACTTTATTTGGTCAAAATCGGTCCAGAAACGGCTGAAATGTCAATAAATATATCTGAACTTATAATTATTTGGGGCCCAAATAATTAGATGAATTTTTCAAAAAATTTAAAAAATGCATACACTTTTTCAAAAATGTTCAAAATCGTTTTTTAATTAGTTGTTCATGATCTGTCTATTTAATCATGATTTCAATAAAAC
>JBAMJV010002330.1:125000-135000 GCA_037951105.1 Echinarachnius parma | reverse complement strand
AGGGGGAAAAGGAAAAAGAAAGTAACATTTTAAAACTGAGAGAAAGGCCCAATGTCAGCGGCATGCATAAATGTTTCAACTGATATTTCTGCAATTAACGATACTAAGGTTTATATTTCCACGCAAGCCATTATTTATACTATTTCAACAATATTGATCAATTATTTTGGCCAATAAAAATACTTTCGGTAACTCTCCCAATACTGTTATTTGGCTTTAAACCATCTCCAATAATTATAGACGCTTATACCATCGATTTCTGCATGACCGGAAACACTTGGGAGTATGGATTGTGAACCTATGGTAACTAGTGTTGCAAGAATCATGCGGGATCTTAATATGTCGTTCTTGATAACTTGAAGTTCATATTGGTTTATTGGTCAATTATCCCATCGAACGATGATGGTTATTTGATTTCACAGATGCACTCAATCAATTGTGATTCGTCTGACACCGCCCTTTATCGTCGTCATCCGAAAGACGCGGCCTAGGTATCTAACCCGGCAGGAGCTGAACAGGGATCTGACTATTAAACTAGAAAACTTGATCTTGATCGCGTGTCGATGCGATGAGAACCAGTATATACCGGTCCATACCGGTCTACTCCGCTTCTATCCCGACTCGGGGATTGCCTCAAGTTCATACTGGTCGGGCCGGAATGTGGCACCCATCCTCCCATCGAGCACTGACGGGGATCCCTCGGGGAGGCGCAGGGTGAAGCGCTGCAGGATGTAGCTGAGGAAGAGGAAGAGTTCCATGCGTGCAAGATTCTCTCCAGGACACGTTCGTCGACCTGATAATGTTCCAAGAAAAATACAATTGTCAATGATATAAATACACTATGTATTCACAACATTTTGAATAAGGATCAAAAGTTGTCTCCAATACAATATAAATCCCTACCACCCACCCTCTCCTTACAATAACTATACCGGCGCTGTAGCTCTTATTATAACTACAAGCTCAAGAAATCTATACCAACAGTCCTTTCCAGGACTACCACAGTCCTTTTTAGGACTATCATAGAAAGAATACCAACAGTCCTTCTCAGGACTCTCCAATCCTCTCTCACATGGTGCAACCGCAAACCAAACGTATCATTAATGTAAATCCCATTTCCAGGATGCAGTAATATATATATACAGTATGTTCTTTGCGTGCCAAATTCTCCCCTGGACACATTCATAGACCTCCTGCAAAAAGATAGTATTCGGGTACTGTCCTCATGGGTTTAAAGGAAGTCCGATGTGATGACTGCAGATTTTGATGGTGATCATAAACAAAAATTTTACTTATTATAAGTAAATTGAATGAGATGACATTATTTATAACTTACCCGTACTGAATGGAAATGGCTCCCGTGAGCGGACATAGGCCCCCGATTCATCCAGAAACCTCTCCGGTTTGAATTCATCCGGCTCGTCCCATAGCGCCGGACTCCGAGCAAGATACCATAAGTTGATCGTGACCCTTGACCCCACGGTGACGTCATATCCAGCGATCTTGCGGTCACGTGACACGATATGCGGCGCCACGTACGGTATGACCGGCCTCAGTCGCAGGCACTCGACCACCGCGGCTTCGGTCAGCGGCATGCGGTGACGGTCGGCGAACGTCGGCAGTCGGTCCATGCCGACGACGTCGATGATCTCGCGACGAATGCGTGCCTGTGCGTCGGGGTGGGAGGCGATGAGGTGCAGGCACCAGCGCATGGCGGATATCGTGGTCTCATATCCAGGGAAGATGGCGTCCCAGCAAGTCTGCAGCAGATTGGTCTCGTCAAACGTTGAATCGGGATCCTTTATGATTGAGTGTAAAATATATCTCACCATTATACAAGTTATTACAAAATTAATGTGACAGAACAGTTCTATTCCAATTTTTTGATAAAATGATACTTGATACTGTGACTATATTATTGATCCCTTACAAGACAATAAGTAAACAATTACAATGAATTTAAACTAATGCTTACGTCTTTCTTTTCAGCAATTTCCTTGAGGTAGCAGGAGATGAAATCTTTGGGTGGGTCACGTGGGTTGTAGGTGGTCATGTGATCATCCAAGTGACGCTTGATGAAGTCCAGCATCTCTTGCATGAGGTCCGTGAGTTGCTGCTTGGCGGGGAGCGGGAGGGAGGCCAGGCCCGGTATCATACCTGGTTGATGAACATAAATACGAATGATAATTTAATATAATACATTTCACGAATTGTTATTATATTTATAAAGTCAATGTATTTGTGTTTCTTGTGTTTTTAAAAAGAAAAAGAAAAAAAACCATTTATTTTTCAAGCAAATTCACATACATTATTCCGCCTGAGCACTATTATATGGTTTCTCCTGGCTAGTTTGCTCCCCTGTGAATAAATAAGTTGGTGCATAAGGTATCATGCGGATTATAACGACCAGGTATTCACAAGCACATATAGGGACGTTCATTTAAAATGTGATTATGATTATATAAAAACTTACTCAGTGAAAACTAAAAACCCAACACAATTTGTTGACGGAAACATGCGTGCGCGTGAAGACAACCTTCGCGAATGTCCAATTCTGGGTAAAAGGGCCGGGGTTGGGGTCAAACACAAATGCATGAGCACTAACCGAAGAGCCCGGCAGGCCCGATGATATCGGCCAGCCGGTCCGAGCACGAGGCCATCCTGTGAATCTCCGCGTCGTCGAAGTCGTACGTCTTCCCCGTGATGATCCGCAGGATGACGTTGGAGATGGACACGACGACGATGTCGTACGGGTCGAAGCGACGTCCGCCGATGTCATCGAGCGCGGCGACCAGCTTCCGCCCCTGGTCAGCGATGATCGTCTCGAAGTCGATCACGCTGTTGTTGACCTTACGGAAGACGCTGAGGAAGAAGTTCTGTTGGTCACGCCATACTGACCCACTGGCGAAGGCGATTCCTTGAAGAAAAAAAAAGCGTTTATATTTGTACCGTGAATTTTTAATGCACGCTTTTTTAAAACTATTACATAAATTCACGATTGGGAAAAGAAACAATGGAAAACAACTAAACAACATTGCTCTAAGATTATTATTATGGACAAATTCGGATACACATCTATGACAAAAAAATATAATTGTAGGCCTATAAACAAATCATTGCCATTTAAATTTAACGTACAAGTTGGTAAACTCTATAAATAGAACATCACGTCATTAAACTCTTACCGGTATTTTCCCTCCCGTGAATGGTGATGCATGCCGGGAAGGGTATCCTGTCGCTCACATACGGATCCTGCAGGGCCTCTTGGATCAGCGCTGCATCGCTTAGCACCACGACCCGTCCTCCCACCAGCGTGAAGGAGAAGATGCCCCCGTAATCCTCGCTCCAGCGGAATAGCAGCTCGTGTTGTTGCAGCTTGCTGAACAGCAGGGCGAATACACTACCGACCAGAGGCCACTCGGGTGGGCCAGGAGGGTAACGGTAGACCCTCTTGCCCACGGTCCGAGTCCTTATGCTGATGATGAATAACGCTAGCGTTAAAATGACGACTGCAGATGCAAGCAGAACTGTTGATACCGACCACGATTCGAGATCGAGATACGACAACGTTGTCCAAACGACGGACGCCATAACCAACTTCAAATTGGTTTGATAATGCTGTTAATATTGTCCCACCTCTCTAATTGAAGGGTGTCCTACACTTTGAACACGGTCCAAGTAATATAAGGAGCCAAAGTTTTGTTTATAGAATCTTCCCACTTCTGATCCAAGGATGTCCAACGTGTCCAAGTTCGACAAGACAGTTCTGACTGTTACTGATTGGTTTTTAGGTTAGTTGAATAATTAGTTCGATAAATGAATGCAATCGTTTAATTATATAATCCTCCTGTAAGTATTCCTCTCTGATTCAAGGTTGCTCAACGCGTCCAGGTTCACCAAGTACAAGTTCTGACGTATGTTATTATTGATTTGTTTCAGAGTCTAAGCTTCTTGTCATGAAATGCCGTTATGTTCTCTTTATCCGCGTGATCAGTGTAAGATGTACATACCTTCAGATGAAAGGACAATCATTCAGATGTAGAACTTGCAGAAGGGCCGTTCCCAATTAAAGTCGAATGCATGTTAATTCGAGTCGGAGGTAGTGGCTTTCCAGAGTATCATCCAGTGGCAGTTCTTGTTGCTTCATGAAATCCATTAACATTCTGATCATCAATATCTCTATTCATTCAGTGTAAAAAAAAAAACATTCACTTACTGTACAAGACAAAATAAAGCATGGAGTCCGATATGGCTCCAAAATATCAGGCAATGAAAGATAATCACGAGCCGTCAATGGTGAGTTATGATGTAACAACCGATTATGAAACACACGCGTTCACCAGTAGCGCTCCTCTAGAAAGTATTGCATTAATTCCGTATATCATGTATATCGTAGAAGGAAGCCATATTTACGTTATGTTTACTCTATAACTTGCATACATTATAAATAAATCAGCATATGAGATTATGACATACATCACGACAACATGTGTAACGTATGTATTCCCCCGAATATAAATAAATACAATCTTTTACGTGTCATGCTCATGCACCCAATAATGCACTTTAGAACTCCTCTGTTGTTACAACCCCAAACTGCAATGTTCCCGTCCGTCATGTTCCACCCATGCGTGGTATTCGTTGACAATTTGCAATATAAAGCCGATTTACACTAATACCACTTGGTTCAGACCCGTTTTTTTCACAAGATTTGTATTTCCACTACATAATATTCCAGTCTGGGATAATGTTTGAACGAAATGTATATTGCGTTTAGGGAAAACTTGGAAAAAGAAAAATTGTAGAACATATCATGAGGTGGAAAATATACTGGTCTCCATTAGCTCCACATGAGCGAATCATTCCAGGACAGTTTTTGCGAAAGTTCAATTTTAATTCAACTAATGTGCTGTTGATGTAATGTGGCAAGATCGGACAGTCGCACGACTTCCAATCATGGGGTCCCTGGATCGAAACCGATCAATGCCTCGGAATTTAGGTCCCTCAGCAGTTCAGCAAGGCATTAATCAACATGCTGCTTTCTCTGGTGTATAAATGAGTACCCGGAAGGATAAGGAACGTGGTTCTTTAGCACTGTGCGCACATAACAGGTGACTGGCTGGAATGCTCCCACTTTGAGTGGAAACGTGCACATCATGTGCATAAATTATTGCAAGGTATACCCATTGACTCGGATAGTGGATAATAATGAAAAGCGTTATAATACTCACGTGAATAGCGCTTTATCAAATAATCATTATCAATATCACAACACTCGCCTAAATGGTATCAAATTCACTATTTTGACGGCGGTGTAATAAGCACTCATTCTTTCAGCCTGCATATCAATCAATATCTACGAATCAAACACTATCATGATTTATACACACGTGTAAATCCTGTGTGATGTGAGCGAGCTAAAGAAAATGCAATATGTGGGACCATTTTTTGTCTCTTGTTCGCGATTCGCGGACGCTCTATTCAATAATTTCAGACGGTAGAATGCACCAATAGATAATCCTGTGACTTTTTTGTCAGTTCATTTTCGCTCGACTTCATCTTTTCAATTTTCACGTTATATCAGAGCAGTGGCATGCGCATGATTGTATGAGAGGTGGGGGGGGGGGGGGAGGGGGGGGGGGGGGAGGGGTCTAGATCAGTGTCTGGATCCGATGGGTTCATTGCATAATTTCACTCCAGGCGGAAGCCGACTTTTGAAGCACCCAATTCATTTTGCGTAATTAGTTTTTTTTTTAAAGAATGTTTCCTTTATCAATGTTGTGCATTGAGAATAATGTAACCTTGGGTAAAAAAAAGTTTCCTCTACAAATATGAAGACTTTATTTTCTTAGTGTTTTTTTTTCCTGGGTCCCTCTGCAGAAAGAGTTGCAATTAAAGGGATAGTTGAGTTTTGGTATAGAGGGCGCTACACAAAATAATTTTTTTGTGAGATAATGAAAAACTGAGTGTCAAATTCGAAAGAGCATACAATTTTGATGACAGAATAAACTGTATTAATTTGATCAAAATCGGAAATCAGAAATTGCTCAAATATCTATAAACATAACCATTTGTAATACTTGTGGGGCCCCACAACTATTAGCCGTTAACAAATTTTAAAAATGCTTCCTCTTTTCAAAAATTTACAAAAGAGGTTTTTAAATAGTTGTTGATTATCTCTCTATCTGATAACTATTTCAACAAAACATTACATGCACAATATTCCATTTAAAATGGTTCAAACCGATGAGGGTTTGGAGAGCGCCCTCTTGAGTTTTAATGGCTATTTTTGAATGATAACAGGCTTTTTACTTAGTCATTAGTAATTTTGTATTCTTTTCGAGCGTGGTGGAGTTATAACTATCAGTTTGTAATGTAATGGTGCAGGTTTTGGCTACTAAAATTCAGTTTGACCAAAACTGTACTCTCTATACCAGAACTCAACTATCCCTGCAAGTCAGAAAATATGCACATTATTTTGAACCAGTCAGATTTGCGCATTCAGTCACTTGATCTGACTTGCAATTAATTGCAACTTTACAATAGATTTCAACTCTTTCTGCAACGGGGCCCTGGGGTCAGACATCACATCACTCCCTAATTAATGACACCTAATTAATTATTTACATGACTGGTTGACGGGACATGTATCCACCACCCTCCCCATTCAAAACCGCCGTTAATTGTGTGAGACTCACCCCCAATAATAAAACTGCAAATTTGAGATATTCTGATTTCTTTGAAAAGGTTCTAAAGTCTAAACCATGAATTGTTTCAATTCTGTTTGTTTTTATATTACTTTAACATGTTAAAAAATACATGTTTGTAGTATACACGTTATCTAGCATGTTACGTAAGATTCTCAGAAACGAGTTAAAGGGATCCAATAACTTTGTTAAAATGTGCAAAAACGGATTGATAATTGATAAAATGTGTCTTTTTGTGATCTGATATGTCCACTGAGTGATGAGTGACAATTCCATGGTAAATGAAAAAGAAACAATTAAAAAGGCTACTAATATAATGATCTTTAACTTATTATCCATCCATGTCTGTCGATATTATTTTGTTTACTTTGTCAATTAGCCAATTATGGCGTATGTACAGCAATTTATTATAATCACCTTGATCTTAAAAGAGATAATTACCATCCCCTTGTCCCTTTTAGTTAACACTCAAATCATAGGAAATGTTTTAATTAGGTGGAAAACAAAGTCAAACACGGACACGATTAATATAATCAGATTTTTAGTATAATTTATTAAATTTTCATTTGCATAGCTATACATTGGTCAATATAATATCTACGGTGTAAGTACACGTATAACGGTTAATTCAAATCATGACAATTATGCAGAATAAGACACATGTATACATAAACTAATAAAAACGTTACTAGTAACTTCAAGGCGCCGGTAAAGACATCGACATACTAAAAAGTTGTTTGTTTTCAAGACTACTTCTACACAAGAAATGCTTTCAAAATGGTCCGTCATTATCACTCTTGAAATGTCAACTGAAACTTTACCGAATCTTCAAAGGTTCTAAAATATATAGTAACAGTCTCTATAATATAATAATACTTCAGCATGTTTTAATTTACATGCATACGATATCAGGTGCAGATTGTATTATTTTAGTTACAAAATGGCAAGAATTAATCATTATGACACACTATCCTACAGTGGTGTAGCTAAGGGTGGAGGGCGAAGGGGCCGGGGGGGGGGGGGGGGGGGGAGGGGTGCACGTGCCCCCAATATTTTGCCCCTCTCCCGAAAAAACGAGGGGAAACTACTTCTAAAGAAATTAAGAAATACATATAGCCCTTAATAATATAAGGCTATAGTTCATCCATATTTGGACAAAGCCCTCCTCATGATGGATTTGTGCCATACTGACACGCCCTTAATACCAAACCACAATTAGCCCAACCACACTACGCCACTGCTGCTATCTTATGAAACAATCACCTACTGTATGGTATAGTAGACTTAGCCGTTCTTTATATCCGAAATAAAAATCAAATGTCCAATTATAGTACATTATTTGCAACACGTCAATAAATTACAAATCAATTATTTTCGAGTTATTTACAATAAAAATCAATCGATGTGCTCCAAAATGTACGCCCTCTGTCCAGTGAAACATTTAACTCAGACATGTTGCTGCTTTCAATTCAGTATTAATGAGTAACTGGTCTGGTAAGATTAAAAGTGGTTAGTATGCTACCTGGGAAGTTGAGAAAGTGCATAAGGTAACTGTCAGATGTAAACTGTACTTAATAATATTAATAATCAAGAAATTTGTGACTTTCCACAGTCAAGCCTATGTAGAGTAACAATATTAGGGAAATAAAATGATTGACCACTGTATACAGGTGACCTGTAATAGACCGGTCCATTAACATTTAACATTGTTTCTCTGCAGCGGAGGACGCTATAGACAGGTGGCTGCAGAGGCAGATTGGTCTATATAATTATTAGATTAATCAAGAACGAAATAAATCAATACATAAGTTTATTGGTGTCAATGCGAATCGGTTGTCGTTTCTAATTTTGTTTCATTAGGTTTCTCATCGAGTGCAAGAATTATATAGTTTTTTGTTGTTGGCAATGTCGCCGTACGATCGGTTGTCGTGTAGGTATAGGATTTACTTAATAAATTATAATATTTGATAACATACTGAATAAATACGTCATTATCATCGTACAATGCGAATCGGTTGTCTTGCAAACTATAAGGGACATCTTATTCTGATTTATTTTTTATTCAGTTTCCCATTGAGTGCAGGAATAAAAGCGGTTTCGTCGGCAATGTCTCCATACGATTGGTTGTCGTGGTGGTATATAGAGAATGCTTTACTAAGATATAATCAGATTTATGAATCGTGCTGTCTTTTATATAAGAAAAGCGTAATGCTACTATGATTTATTTTCTTCCAGTTTCTTATCGAGTGCGGGAATGATAGCGGTTTTGTCTGCGATGTCGCCGTACGATTGGTTGTCGTATTGGTAAAGGATGCCCGTCTCCCCGGCTCCTAGGATGAATACACCGCCAAGCGTCCAGCCATCTCCTGTAACAAGATAGATAGAGAGAACAACAATAAATTCGCTTTTAATTCCGTGATAAATTGAATGTATCGTCACTCTTTATCCACCCATTTTCCACTGATTTTCCTCTTCTATTATTCAATTCTCGAAATAAGAATAACTCAAAACATTGATACGTCATGTATGTATAGCGTCGAAACAAATGGTACACAAACACAGGACACAAGCTGTGATAAAAGAAACATCAGTTTGTAATACTGTCGCTTCCAGGGTAAGGAATTGGATTATTCTAAACTGTTAAAGGGGTAGTTTAGTTTTGGTAAGGCTGAACTTTAGTAGCCAAAACCTGCACAGTTACATTATAAACCAATAGTAATAACTCCACCATGCTCGAAAGATATACAAAATTACAAACGACTAAGTAAAAAGCCTGATATCATTCAAAAAGAGCCATTAAAACACAAGAGGGCGCTTTTTAAAAAGGCATTGGTTTCCACCATTTTTCATACAAAATTATGCATGTGATATTTTATTGATATAATTATTAAATAGCGAGTTCATCAACAACTATTTTAAAAACGCTTTTGAAAATTTTTGAAAAAGTGCAAGCATTTTTTTTTTTTTTTTCTAAAAATCATCTAATTATTTGGGCCCCAAATAATTATAAGATCAGATATATTTATTGATATTTCAGCCGTTTCTGGGTCGATTTTGACCAAATAAAGTTTATTCTGCCATTAAAATTGTATGTTCTCTCAAATTCGACACTCAGTTTTGCATTACCTCACAAAAAAAATGTGATGTGCAGCGCCCTCTCTACCAAAACTAAACTACCCCTTTAATTGTATAATAGCCCCATCAAACATTTAGGTAGTCAACGACAACACTGTAAATTGTGTCTCAAATACAAATTGTGTCAAAATACCGAACCAATTTTCATTGATAGAATC
>JBAMJV010002330.1:0-120000 GCA_037951105.1 Echinarachnius parma | reverse complement strand
TGTTGGGACGTGTTGGTGATAATTCCACAATGCGCGCAGGTTTCGCCGCCTGCCTTCATGAGTTTTGTTATTGAAGTCTTGCGCAACTGTTGATACCAAATTTGCGACGGCCAGGTATACCGTTCCAAAGTCACGTGAATGTCGGCCCCCAAATCGCTCAATTTTGTGATTTGTGTACAAATCCTATGGAAAATTGATTTTGTTTTTCTTCATAGAATACACAAAACCCTCCATTATTTTTCATTCTAATAACTGCAATTATTTAATTTGGGGTTAAAAATAGTTGAAAATGGTCAATAATTGATTCCGTTGAAAAAACAATGAAATACATAAGTAGAAAAAACAAAGAGATACATTAGAAATTCCCCAAACCAAGAAATACACAAGGAAAATAATGGCTGTCGCAATTTGTAAGGCATGGTCACCAGCAATATGTCCAGGATGATCCAGGACGCAATTTGGCTGATGACAGACTATACTATGACTGAATTTCAAAGGGCCCATTGTCCTGCTGCCTATAATCAGAACTCAAGACATTGACTGGATAATGAAAGAAAACCCAGGAACTATATCAACTATACAATATGTCTACTGGTGCATAGTGTTACTGGTAGTCTTTGTCTTCTTTGTCTTTGTCGGTTGAGCCACTGATGATAATTCGGGCCATTAACTCTAAAATCAGCCCGAAACTTTGGGACTGCTGCAGAGCAGTGCTAACCATAGTCTAGTTCTAGACTCTCGGAATTAATCTCCGCCACCCCGGAGATTTGTATACACAGCAGTAATCGCTGCCAAACCGGTTTGGCAGCGATCACTGTGTATACATATCTTCGGAGTGGCGGAGATTAATTCCGAGAGTCTGGAACTAGACTATGCTAACCATTGTTCTGGTTGGTATTGTTTATTGTGTTTCACCGAAGGTGCACGAGGACGGCCCACTGAACTCGACCCGTTTTGTCGATTAATGCATCGTGTACCCAGTCGTTTGAAATTGGTATTTTAATTGAAATATTAAAATTGCTTTTCAGTTTGATATAGATTATGTTGAAATGTATTGATCTATTGATTTCATTGATTCAAGTGAATTTTCTAAGCGAAACAATATTGGAAAATGGAAAAATAGGCAATTCGGTTAGTTTCACAATCATGCTTTCACGCTAGGAGTAACAACCCGAACTTTCCCCGAATATGGTAGTTTACAAACAAGACTCTGATAGCACGAAAAACATAAATTAATTAATAATTATATTTCCAACATTTGAATAAATCATAGAAAAGAAGTGATAGGCCTACTTGTCAAATAGGTTACAAAGTAATCACATGTATACATTTGTGCACATAATAATCGATTGAGTCAATCGATTGAGTCATCATTATATTTTAGTTTGAATTTAGTCCAGTCAATCTAGCATATAATAGGGGGTAACCTCGGCAAAATTGCAACACGGGATTTTTTTTCGGAATTCTGTTCAGGAAACTCCCCCTAACAACCAAAAAAAAGTCCTAAGAAATCGAAGTTGCGGAAAGTGGTTTAAAGGGCATTATAAAGATAATTAGCAAATTTGCATAATTGTGAAACAAGGTCCGGGGTCATTTTATATCTAGGAATAGTACACTAGTAATTAAAACAAATATTCTAAGGTATTTTGGGGCAAGGAATCCATTTCCGGTGCTCGTTTGCGAGTGCCATATGGGCAAAACCCTGAAATCCAAGATGGCTGCTTCCTAATTTGCATATTTATGATTATTATTGGGTTTTAGTGGCTACAGCCTCTAATAAGCAATACTTATAGGTTTTTTTTCTTTAATCATGTTCTAAATGTATATCAAAGATACTTCAGCTTGGTTGCCGCATTGGCAACCTCTAGCAATGCATATAATTCGTATAATTTTATTATTTACCTAATTTGCATATTCCCCCAAATTGAGTTTATTGGGAACCCGGAAAGTCAAAATGACAAGAAATACCACTTTTCCAAGGTTTTTTTTTTTTTTTGGGGGGGGGGGGGGGGGGGGGGGGGGGGGGCATGACCTAATTCGACGTATCACCTTGGCAACCCACATAAATCCAAGATGGCCGTCTTTGGCATTTTAAAGGAGATAATGCTATTTGCCACTTTAACGGCATTTTTTTTTGTAGAGCATAATTTGTTTACTGTTAGCAACCAGCTACATTGAAATTTAAGTATTCCAATTGCTAATTCCAATAATTGCGAGTTCAAAAATTGTAATATTGTTCTAATATAACCAAAAGAATGAAGTTATGTATCATTACATGTGGAATTTGGGGAGCAGTCATCTTGGATTTAAGAAGGTTGCCATGGTGCTATATAGAAATAAGTATACAAAATGGACTTGTTGCCCCCCAAAACCTTGGAAAAGTGGTATAACTTGTCATTTTTACTTTCCGGGTTCCCAATATACTCAATTTGGGGGAATATGAAAATTAGGTAAATAACCCAATTATGCAAACTATATGCATTGATAGAGGTTGGAAAGGTGGCAACTAATCTGAAATAGCTTCACTACATATTTAGAACATGAATGAAACATAATAATCTGGAATTATTGCTTATTAGAGGCTGTAACCACTGCAAACTACTAATATTCATAAATATGCAAATTAGGGGCAAATTTGTACGACACATGCAAATGAGCACCGTTAATGGATTCCTTGGCCTAAATTACCCTAGCATAATTGTTTTTATCAATATTGTACTATTCCTAGATAGAAAATGACCCCTGACCACATTTCAGAAATATGCAAATTAGCTAATTATCTTTATAATGCAAATTAAACCACTTTCCGCAACTTCGATTTCTTAGGATTTTTTTTGGTTGTTAAGGGAAGTTTCCTGAACAGAATTCCGAAAAAAATCCCATGTTGCAATTTTGCCGAGGTCAAGACCCTATATTGACTGGACTAATTGTGAGACTATTTCATTTGTATGGAGAACTCTTTGTAGTAGTAGGAATTTGTTGAAAAGACAAACATTTCAATGGAAATTGTCCGCCCTTCACGCTTTTGCAAAACGTACGATGAAGCTTCCCATATATGGATTTCGCCTTTGAAGACTTTTGTTCACGGTCAATCCTAAAACCGACGCGTAACTTTTAGGATGGTCCTATAGGCGGTCGTCTCGCCCCTGCCCCACTGGTTTACTAGATGGCAAAGTGGACCTTTCTGAATTCGGGGGGGGGGGGGGGGGTGCGTACGCATTAACGCACCCCCTGGCTATACAGGCCTGACATGGTAATGTGTTACATTTACCAACACTGGCAGGGCAAGGAAATTCGACGAAAATTAATAAGTTCATTGAAAGAATTGGAGATTAAAAATTAAAAATAGTGCAGTCGAAGGCGTAAATTATCATTAAATTGTACGTAGACATATTAAATGGAAAATATTATAATATCAGAAATATTATAATCTGACGAGAGGCCTATCAAAATAGTGAGCCGAAACGATATTATGTTCTTCAGTAAAGGGTCTGGTAAGTACGGTAAGGAAGCCTATCCTACTGATGCAGAAAATGCATGTGACTAGATTTTATCAGGTGACATACCATTGTTCAATACGTAAGTAGCGCATTCCCTGACTGACTGATCGGCTGTACTGTTCTATTAGTTCTTCTAGGCGTATCATTCGTTGTAAAACTGTTTTAAGCTGCATATTAGAGAATCATGGAGTTTTCTACCTATATCCTTTTGATGTGGGTTATTTGTTTCTCCGGAGTCGCATCTCGAGCTCGGGGTACTACTACAGCAGCTCCTCCAACCACCACAGCAGCTCCTCCAACCACTACATCAGGTCCATACACAGCGCACTACATCCTCGGTGCTGGTATAGCGGACATCACAGGGCCTGCTGCAGACGTGAACATGGTAATTAATCAATGTTACATTGTATTGTATGTGACTGTCTCGTTTATCATGAAATCGTGGTATGGAATAAATATTTGGGGTTTTGTTTCATTAAACTCTAAATTGGGTAATTTTGGAAATATTTGTTTCATATCTGATTTGAATGTGTGAAAAAAAAAACACTTTCCAAGATCCAAGACTGTTCCAAGATGTGAATGATCATGATGGAGTTGGTGGCATGGTGGTGATGATCATGATGGGGATGATGATGATGGTAATGATGACGATGCTGCTGATGATGATGGTGATGGTGATGGTGATTAGGTTGATGGTGGTGATGATGATCGATTGTGTTGGTGATGATGATGATGGTGGTGGTGATGATTCCATGATGGTGATGATGGTGATGAGGAAGATTATTATAATTTTGGTGATGATGGTGGTGATGATGGAGATGAATGATGATGATGATGATGATGATGATGATGATGATGATGATGATGATGATGATGATGATAATGATGATGATGATCAATGATGATGATGATATACTCGATTTGGGGGAATATGCAAATTAGGTAAAATACATAATTATGCAAATAATATGCATTGCTAGAGGTTGCCACGATGGCAACTCATCTTTGATGTCTTAAATACATACTTAGAACATAACTGACAAATAATAAGCTGGAATTATTGCTTATTAGGGGCTGTAGCCACTGAAAATCAATAATATTCATAAATATGCAAATTAGGGGAAGCCATCTTGGATTTCAGAGTGTTTTCCATACAGCACTTACACACGAGCACCGGAAATGGAATCCTTGCCCCAAAATACCATTGAATACTAGTTTTTATCAATATTGTACGATTCCTAGATAGAAAATGACCCCTGACCTTATTTCACAAAAATGCAAATTAGCTAATTATCTTTAAAATCGCCAAAATGCACCCTGGGACCAAAAATAAAAAATGGAAACATCACTTTTTCTCATCAGTAATGTATTTAGACCAAATTAAAAACTGTTTCCAAGATTATAGCAAAAAAAATTGCTGCTTTACATAACCTGATAGACTACAAAGTAAAGCTTTGCTGAAAAAGAGATTAATTGATAACCACCCATTTTGGAAATGAGGTTACTACAGCACTCAAGTTT
The DNA here is from genome assembly GCA_037951105.1 of Echinarachnius parma. Lineage (NCBI taxonomy): Eukaryota > Metazoa > Echinodermata > Echinoidea > Clypeasteroida > Echinarachniidae > Echinarachnius > Echinarachnius parma. The sequence goes on along the minus strand of JBAMJV010002330.1, from coordinate 114,979 downwards.
TTATACAAATTTAGCATGTGAGATGTTTGCAAAAAGCAACATTTTCCTTATTACGTGAAAATAATAGCCCACCAATGCAATCTCCCAAGTAGTTTCGATTGGTCTAATGAAACAATATTAAATTACGTAGACTTATTTTTATAAGTATTGTTAATAAGAGTGTAAAGCGCTATGATCATCACGTGAATAGTGCTCTATCAAATAACAATGATTATTATATTATCCTTTTCATTCCTAATTGTGATTGGAAGTTCTTGAACAATCAGCAAATCAAAAAGCGGCCATATTTTTTATCAGTGGTTCTGGTTAAAAAATGAAAAAGAACAAAGAAAATAGGGTTGGCTGGTCCCGGGATTCAAACACGAGACTACCTGTTGTTTACCTTTTATGTACCATTTATTAAAAAAAAACAATATTCAATTTGGAAATTCATAAAACATAATCTCCTCTCTCTGTCTCTGCTCATGTACGTTTAGTTGATGTGGTGTGGCAAGATTGGTAAAGCGCACACTTTCCAAGGCAATAGTAAAATCCCGAGTTTGAACCCTGCCCACCGTGTTTGTCCTTCAGCTAGACATATATAAATAAAACTATTATTATTATTATTATATTTTACACAGATGGGATATGCTAATCCGAGCCAGATCGCCGGAGGGATATCCATTCGTCAGTTCAGTCGGGCATTTGTGATCGCAGACAGCAAGAACACGAGTCGCTTTGTGTTTGTCAGCATCGATGCAGGGATGCAGGACCAAGGAGTGACTCTGGAGGTTTGTATTAACCAGAGCCGCTTATTCAATTCGGTGGATTCACAATACAGTGCGCCACCTATCGGTTGCAGCGGACAGGCCAATTTCCAACTTCGGGGTCGACATCACAGTACATGTGAATGTGTACGTTGTGGCAAGATTGGTAGAGCGCGCGCTTTCCGATCATGAGATCCCGAGTTCGAACCCTGCCCACTGCCTTTGTCCTTCAGCAAGACAATTCATCCACAATTGCTGCTCTCTACCCAGGTGTATAAATGGGTACCATGGTCGGGTGTTCATTAGCCTGTAGCGCCATCATCAGTGGCAGCTCGGCTAGTATGCTCCCTGGGGAGTTGAGAAAGTATGCAATATCATTGTTTGGGTTTGAAATGTACCTGTTGACCATGGGTAATAATAATTAAATAATTATTTAAGCGCTTAGAGGCTCTTTGCAATTTGCGCTATATAAATGTCTATTATTATTATTATTATATTACAGCCTAGCACCACTGAGCTGTATACGGCCTTATATTTCGATGTCGACCATTTCCCATGAGGCATTGCGGATTTCGGCCTGTCCGCTGCAACCGATAGGTGGGTCATTCCATGTCAAATCACCCAATGGATTTCATCGCACCCCTTCCAAATTTGCTAATATTTGGTATGTATGATATTTCAACCTTTAAAAGCTCAAATATTTAAATTTTAGCCCAATCCGCCCAACGGTTTTGGCGCTATGGTCGATTCTTATGGGGGAGTTTTGTAAGAAATGGGCATTGGCACCATTTTTCAAATGGCAATTGTCCGTTAACCGTTGGGTCAATTTATGTTGTGATGGTGTCATTTTTTGGCCTTAAATGTTGTCTTGATATTATTTCTACAACATATGAAAGAATTGGAGATATATTATTTCTTGTTTTTTCTACAGCCTTGTTTTAAGTTTGCAAATTTCATGTAAAATTGAATTATTTTAGACCTACATGTACACCCATGTCCAAGAATTCTATAGGGGTGTATTATGTATGAAAAAGACCTATTCAAAGTCATGATTATAGCCTATTCACACCCTGGCTTACCACAGTTAAATAGACCTGCTAATCCCAATACAATAGAAATCCAGACAAATGGCATCTATTGATGTTCCAATGACAAGGGCCCTGTTTCAGAAAGAGATAAAATCAACTGTGAGCCAGATCAAATGTTCTTAATGCACACATCTGATTGGTTGAAATGCAGAAAATGTCTCTCTGCAACAGGGCCTAGGTGTAGATCATTTCTTGAATACAATCTTTCAAGTTCAAGTTCAAAATGCAAACTTGTACATCAATCATGAAAGCAAATATCTACAGGTATCCCTTTTCAATGAATTTCATGCTTCTATGCAACATTTTATGCAATTAAGTTACATGATTTGCAATCTGTAAAAATTCAAACCTGATTCTTTCCAACTAATCGAACACAAACAATTTTACAGATTGCAAATCATGTAACTATTGCATATATTATTGCATAACTATTGCAATTTATGGTGCATAGAAACATGAAATTCATTGAAAAGCGATTCCTGTAGATATTTGCTTTCATGATTGATGTACAAGTTTGCATTTTGAACTTGAACTTGAAAGATTGCATTCAAGAAAAGATCTACACCTAGGCTCTGTTGCAGAGAGACATTTTCTGCATTTCAACCAATCAGATGTGTGCATTAAGAACATTTGATCTGGCTCACAATGGATTTTATCTCTTTCTGAAACAGGGCCCTTGTCAGGTTGGAAACATGTGGTATCATTGAAACATCAATAGATGCCATTTGTCTGGATTTCTATTGTATGGGGATTAGCAGGTCTATTTAACTGTGGTAAGCCAGGGTGTGAATAGGCTCTAATCATGAATTGGAATAGGTCTTTTTCATACATAATACACCCCTATAGAATTCTTGGACATGGGTGTAGGTCTAAAATAATTCAATTTTACATGAAATTTGCAAACTTAAAACAAGGCTGTAGAAAAAACAAGAAATAATTTATCTCCAATTCTTTCATATGTTGTAGAAATTATATCAAGACAACATTTAAGCCAAACAAATTCTCAAAATTATTTGATCCACGAGGTAAAACGGAAGGTCAAAGACTAAGGTCAAAGGTTATCGTATCCAAACTCGCTCATGCATGAAAACAAGTGGCATAAATGGATTGCATATAACATCCCCAGTCCAATGACACCATCACAACATAAAGGTTAATGGACAATTGCCATTTGAAAAATGGTGCCAACGCCCATTTCTTACAAAACTCCCCCATAAGAATCGACCATAGCGCCAAAACCGTTGGGCGGATTGGGCTAAAACTTAAATATTTGCGCTTTTCAAGGTTGAAATATCATACATACCAAATATCAGCAAATTTGAAGGGGGTGCGATGAAAATTTTCACTTTTTTTGGGTGATTTGACATGGAATGACCCAGGTGGCGCACTGTATTGTGAATCCACCGAATTCCATACTTACGTCAACATTTAATCAGTTTGCTTAGTATTAGGCTTTTAAAAGTAAATTACTTAGCCAAAATTGGGATTTAAATAATTCATCAACTGAAAAACTTACCAAATATTTGATAGCATAATGTTAAAGTCTAAACAAAAATATTGTGATAGGAGATGAGTTAAGTTCTCAGCCTAGCTAAATGCTGACAACATTTCTTACTTAATCTAAGTATTGAGTTGAATACCAGCCCCGTTTCATCCTGGAAGTGGGTTACCGTTTAACATACCCAGAAACGGGAGTCGGATATCATACATGGTCCTGAAAATTATACACTTAGGTAAGGCTGTGTCGGTTCGGTCGATCACACCGGTTACCGACCGTTTCAATCGGGACCCGGTTCGGTATATCGGGAAACGGTGCCCCGAAAAAAAATAAAAATAAATAAAATGTTAAAAAAGAAATTAAGATTATCACAATAATGTAGCGGAATTCAAATAAAAACAGGGCAATTGATATCATTTACTTTAAAGAGTGGTTATTTTCGAGAAATTCTTGGTTCATTACTTCGTTTGACAGTCAGAAATTGAACAGGAAGTGCAAAATTGCTAGTCATTTGAACGATATTGTCGGCGGATGTGCACACAATGTTAGTCCGATACTCCAGGGGAGTTGTCTGATGGATCTTTGTATGATCCAGCTGATGAGCCAGTGCATTCAAAAAGTGGCTAAAAATACGTTTTTTGGTAATTTGCACCATTTTTAAATGTTTTGATATTCTACTTACATGATTTCATGGCGTTTGATAGCTGAACAGAAACAAAAATGAGCCCCAAAACAATGAAAACAATTACGCAAAATATCAATAAAAAACGACTACATCGCTCCTATACTTTGTGTGCAAGATACGGGTCTTTTTTTCTTACCCGAGATTCATCTGCGGCCGGTGGAACTACATGTATGTTAATACATCCGCCATACGTTATAACTTATAACCTATGGCGGATGTATTAACTTAGTTCCACCGGCCGCGGATGAATCTCGGGTAAGAAAAAAAGACCTGTATCTTGCACACAAAGTATAGGAGCGATGTAGTCGTTTTTTATCGATATTTTGCGTAATTGTTTTCATTGTTTTGGGGCTCATTTTTGTTTCTGTTCAGCTATCAAACGCCATGAAATCATGTAAGTAGAATATCAAAATAGTGTTGATTGCGAAAAAGGCTATTGCCACTTTTTAAGGGCAGTGGCTCACAGTCACAAGCGATCGTACATGTGATGTTTCCCCCGCCCGACTAGCGGGCTAAGTTTCTGTGAACCGTGTTGCGATGGGCAATGGTGAACAAACGACTGATTTCTAGGTCCAATTTACTTCGAAAAAAGTACTTTTCATGCGAAACTGAGTTAATTCTGGATAGTCTGTAACCATTTTCCCGTAAAGATTGATATGTAAATCCATAAAAGCCTCGGTATTTATAATGTTATTTGCATATAAAAAGAGCAATATAAGCCCCAAACAGTGCATTTTTGCCGATGCGTGCACGATTGTGTGATTTTACCGGTCGAGTTTCGACGGTAAAAATTTATCGGGATACCGGTTCCCGACCAGTAAAAGTTTATCGGGACCCGGTTCCGACAATTACCGACATGACTCAGCCTTACACTTAGGTACTCAATTTAAGGTAAATGGGTTAATATTATACTTTGAACTCTTTTAATATTGCTAGCAGTACATCACACAATCAGTCAGGATATGTTTGGTTTCTTTTATCTTGATCATAATACTGAAGAGAACTAGATGTCCATCTTTAGAATTACTTGGATATTCATTATTTTCTAGGTGAACCAAGCAGGGTGGCTTAGCAGTGAGAGTGCCTGCCTCATGCATGGGAGGTCCCGTGTTCGAACCAAGACCGGGTCATATACCAAAGACTTTAAAAATGGTACCTTCTGCCTTCTAGCCAGGCACTTGGCATTTATAGAATAGAGAAGGCAAAAATAATCACACAAATTACCAGAGGACTGGCCACTTTTTGCAGCTTTCGCTTCATTTAGTAGACGTGTTGCCTAGGGCTAATTCATTTTTTTTTTTTGGGGGGGGGGGGGGGGCTAAAATTGCTTTGATACTAGATGGTCTCTTGGTTAAAAAAGATGTACGGCGGTCAATACAATGAGACCAATGTTGCTATTAGTGTAGCACACAGCCACTCTGGATCTCATAGTTTGTAATACAGTTCTCGATCTTCATTATGGTTTTATCTAGCTCATAACAGGATAACAGGGGATACTCTTTCTGATATGTGATATTCTGATATTTGTTATTTTCTAGGTGGTCTCTCGTTTAAAGAAGATGTACGGAGGTCAATACAATGAGACCAATGTTGCTATTAGTGTAGCACACAGCCACTCTGGATCTCATAGTTTGTAATACAATTCTCGATCTTCATTATGGTTTTATCGAGCTCATAACAGGGGATACTCTTAAATTTAATTTGATATTTGTTATTTTCTAGGTGGTCTCTCGGTTGAAGAAGATGTACGGAGGTCTCTACAATGAGACCAATGTTGCTATCAGTGGAACGCACAGCCACTCTGGAGCAGGCGGCTTCCTGCAGTTTGTTCTCTTTGACGTCACTTCCTTTGGATTCGTCAGGGAGACGTTTGATGCCCAGGTCAACGGAATACTCAAGGTAAGACCTACACCCCATTCATACTTGCGTCTAGCACTGGCCTGGCACTGGCCTGGGATAAGATGTCTACCCATCCATACTAGGCATCAACACTGGACAAATAGTACAGTGACGTCACAATATGCAAAACATGTGTGCAGAGCGCGCGTGTTGATAGAACAAGATTGTAATGCGCATGCGCAATCCAGGCCACTGTTAAGCCACCCATGGTGAAATTCCCATTGACTATATTAACAATTTTACCAATTGAAATCAATTGGTATCAATTGAAAATTACCCATTGAAAATTACCAATTGAAATCAATATAGAAGAGTATATGGAAAATGAAACAAATACCCATTGAAACCAATGCCAATGGGTACCAATTTTCAGTTTCAATTGGTACCAGTTAGATTTTCAATGGGTACCAATTGAATTCAATGGGTACCCATTGAAACCAATGCCAATGGGTACCAATTGAATTCAGTTTCAATTGGTACCAATTAGAATTTTAACTGGAATTTTGTCCTGGGCTGTTCATTCATAAAGCCAGTGCCGAGCCAGTGCTAGACGCAAGTATGAATGGGATGTAACAAGCAGCTTTATTGCAATCGCTTAGATACTACAGCCTCACTGAAATGGCAAGTTTTCTGTTTATTAAAAGCAACATCAGAGCTCTACAGAAATTTGTTTTTGGACCCCCCCCCCCCCCCCCCCCAACCGCGTTTATTTTTTCCGGAATACATACGCGGCAAATCGGCTAAAAGCGCGCTGGTAAGCCAAGACTAGCGCCGCTGCTGTAACGTAGATTTCTATGCATCAAACTCTGCGATTCTGCGACATCGATCTAGCTAAGGCAAGTCCAAGGGCAAGGGTGACCATTAATTAGTGACCGATCTCGATGTGGACTACGACCACGACGATGCGACTAGGAAAAGTCATCTAGGTGTAGACATCACACTCACAGTCATCATGGTGTGTGAAACCACGATTTTATTGAGAAAATGGCTATGCTTGCGTGTAAATCAACACACGCGAGCTAGTTTTGGCTTACCAGCGCGCTTTCACGAGTTTTTGAGGAAAACTGCCGCGTATGTATTACCGAAAAAATAAACGCCCCCCCCCACCCATTCGGGCAAGTTCATACAAAATAGCCTGCTCGTTGCGTACCCAAATACATGTAGGTTATTAGTACATACATATGTACTTTATGGAAAAAGAGTACGGTATTCAATTTGTCACTGTCATTAAGAACTTTGTGGTCACTAGCATAGATTTGTTGCATGAAATGTATATTGTCTCAATTTAGTTTACAATGTATATTGTATTCATTTTGTCACTGTCATGAAGAGTTCCGTTTCCGCTAACACAGGTTTGTTGTATGACATGTTTATATTTTTCGTTAGATTTGTTTTATTCCAGGGTTCATCAACTATATCACTGTTAATTTTTTTGTTTTGCCCATCACCCACGTACAGGTACTTAGTTCAAGTTTGAGTTATTTAAAAATAATCACAAGCGGACTTGGGTGGAGATCAAACCCATGACCCCCTGATTACAAGACAGGCATCATAACCACTAGACCACAAACATTAATGTTCATATAAGCATTATAACATACTTGTTTTCTTGCAGAGCATTGATAGAGCTCATAAGTCAATGGTTCCCGGGAACATCTACCACAACGAGGGCATCCTCCTGGATTCCAACATCAACAGGAGCCCCAGTGCGTATGAGAACAATCCCAAGGAAGAGCAAGCAAAGTAAGTGTGACAGTTTTCTGTAAGTTCATCCTAAAGTTGATCTTAGGAGTTGATCTTAAGATCAATTTTAAGACCTCCCTAAGATCTGCAGAACTGGTATTCTGTATGTTGATCTTAGGACGATCTTAGCATGAATAATTAACCTGTGCGCTAAAAAAAAATGTTCTCTAACCAATCAGAGATTGCCTCTCATCTTAATTTTACCCTAGGGGTGTGGCTTCGGCTACTCAAGTTTGATTGTTTCTCCGGCACAACAAACACACAGTTTCATTACTCACTGAGTGCATGTTATCTTGCATTCCGTGCTAGCGATTTTGAAAATATTGCTGCATGTATTATTCAATGGTTAAGACAGGGAAGGTTTGATATTTTAGGAGTGTGCGTTGATCCTAACTGCAGTTACAGAATATGTCTTATCTTAGGATACTAATTTGCATACATTTGCATAAATTTACATGTTGATCTTAAGATAAGTTCAAATTCTCAGAGTTGGTCTTAAGATCAACTCTAAGAGCAACTTACAGAATACCAAAGTTGATCTTAGGATCAACTTCACTTTCTTAGATCCTTACAGAATACCACCCCTGCACTTTAGACGACTCTCGTTTATTGGCTTTAAATACCATTCAATTTAAGGTTACTGCTCATGATAATGGTCACCTTCGTTTTTATACATTCTTTTAATTTATTTTTGTTTGTTAATGTAACATGCATCTTATATGTTTATATTTAAAACTTTTGCAATGATAGATACATGAAGAATGTGTTAATTGTATGTGTTATAAACCCCACAAAACAAAATAACAAACAAAGTGTATGAGTAAGTAAACAAACCCCTTTGAAAGCTTTGTAGCTGACAAGGACAATCCATACCATGGGTGGAGAATGAATACAAACAATAAATAAATAAAATATAATCAAGTTACCTTAATAATAATAATAGATAATAGATCGTATTTGTGTAGCGCCTAATGCAGAACCGCCTCTAAGCGCTTATTATTATCCCTGGTCATTTGGTACAGTTCAGACCCGCACAATTATCTTGTACACATTCTCAACTCCCCGGGGAGCATACCTTCTCTCCCTGTCTTTTGTTTAGGTGTAAATACAATGGGTGGAATTCACAAAGGAGGTTTGTAGGAGGTTTGTACAAACCATGGTTTGACCATGGTCTACATCTATGGAATGCCATTTGTAAACTGATGGAGAAAGAATGTAAACTTCATGTTAACTCCTTGTTAACAATGTAGATTTACAATTTACTTGTATACAATCAGCATTCCATAGATGTAGACAATGGTAAAACCATGGTTTGTACAAACCTCCTACAAACCTCCTTTGTGAATTCCACCCAATGTTAACATGCGTATCACCGATGCTGACTTACATGTACACTGACTTACTCTAAGTTGTGCAGGATAATTTTCTATTCATTCCATAATGTATCATTTTCTCTCGTCTTTACTTAGGTACAAGTACAATGTTGACAAGCTTATGACAGTTCTGAAGCTGGTGGATATATTTGGAGATGCCATCGGAATGATAAAGTAAGGCTGGAAGTCATATACATTATACATTTATAAGATTGTCTCCCTGGCAGGAATGTTCCCCAGTCAGTGGACAATGTGCACTTTGTGTGGTTGATTGATTGCATTGACTTGGGTGATAATAATGGCGCGCCATGAGGGTCGAAAGATGGAACATGCGCTATATATTTAGCCACCAATATTATTATAATGCTATTGTCATTATTATATTTTTTTATTGCTATTGTTATTGTTATAATTATAATTATTACTGCTACAGTAGCTGTGTGGTTTTGAAACAGAGACTGGTGCAATCTGAACTGAAGTGCCCGAAAGAATTTGATGCAGTCTTTCATACCTTCAAATTTCTTTTCTGCTTTTCCTAGTTGGTTTGCAGTGCACGGGACCTGCATGAACAACACTAACGCTCTGCTGAGTGGAGATAACAAGGGTTACGCCTCGCAGCTCATGGAGAAATACTTCAATTCTGGTGCTTTGCCAGGCAAGGTTAGTACACAATATTCTAGGTTGGCTAAATGTTAAAGGTGATAAAGAGTACATGTTTTTTTATGAATTTCTTGGTGAGTGTTTTGAAAACCATCTATTAAATAGAAAATTGTCTTATAGGATTTCTTTACAAATTTTAGAGGGCAAGTTTGTTGCAATGTTGCATCCAGTAACCTGGTAATCTTTAATGCTATATATACATATTTTACTGGAATAAAGGTGACTTGTTACTTGTCATAACTTGGTAAAAAGCGACTGGAATTATATACAGTATTGCTCTTTTGTGTCTTCAAGGATTGGTTTTGGGGCAAAATTGTTTTATTTGATATCCCCTCTCTGTTTCCTCTGACAAGTTTGTTGCAATGATTGCATCCTGTAATCTAATAATTTACAAAATGTTACAATACAGGAATAAAGGTGATTTGTTACTTGTCATATTGGTAAGAAGTTGCTGGAATCAAATTGTTCTGTTTATTTGAAAAACTTTTCGATTTGACATCCTCTCGCTACTTTCCCAGGGCAAGTTTGTGGCAGCGTTTGCATCCAGTAACCTAGGAGACGTATCGCCAAACACCCAAGGAGCAAAGTGCATCGACACAGGACTGGTTTGCGACAGGAACAGCAGTACGTGTGGTGGACGGGTAAGGCAATGCCTGAATATTTTTCCCCCTTGGCCATGTAACATAATGATTGACGATTAATTGTACGATCAATACATTTTTATGTAATATGCGATGGGCTCCTAGCTCAGTCGGTAGAGCAACGGTGTAGCATTCCGTAGCTCTCTGGTTCGATTCCTGGGGAAACCCAATTTTCTTTGTTCACTTTTCATTTATGTTATATATTTCTGGTCAGTTTTTCTCTTTAAAAAAAAATAGATTTTGATAATACGATAATCAATTGATTGTACAAATTAAGCATGAATCTTTATGATGGCTTGTTTTAGCAAGTGAAATAGAGATTTTTCAAACTTTGATTGCCCCAAAACCGGAATTAGGTGGCCCAAAACAAAGGAAAACAATCAAAAGTGTGTTCATTTTAGTCACCCAGACAGGCAAGTAAACATGGTTTAACAAATTTTTGTGCACCTGTTGGGCACCATGGTCAGGTTCCAATTAGCCTTACATCAGCTTATAGCACTACTTCATAGTCTAAACATACATGTATGTCTATAAAGACCACCCAAGGGAGATGGAAATGAATGATCAGGGTCATTTTCATGTAAAACGCTTCCTAGGGAGTCAAGAGAAACTTTTTAAGCAATTGGGGTAACTGTAGTATGAATTTACTTTCCTTTTTAGGATGAGAATAACTTGTATACCTAGGAAATATTTTAAAGCATAGGAATTCTAATACAGGACCCAAATCCTCTATTTCTGTTAATTACACAGAAATTAATACATGTCATGTTATGTCATGTCATGTCACTAATATAAGAAATGACTATTATTATTATTATTATTATTATAACGTACAGAACTTATTTTAATAGAAAATTTGAATGTTTAAACATAATTTTTTTGTTTATCTCCCTCTGATTTGTAGAATGAGAAGTGCATTGCATTTGGACCTGGCAAGGACATGTTTGACAGCACCAGGATCATCGGAGAAAACCAGTACAAGAAGGCTATGGTAAGCTCTTAACCCATTCACTACGAGTTTATGAAATCCCCATAGACTTTGTACACAACCCACTCGGTTCCCGTGGTCAAGGGGTTAACAAAAATCTATTTATAGATTTGACTGTGTACATTTTTCACTTGTACTGTACATGTATTCTGGAAAAGGTGCACATAGGATAATGATGTGTCCAGTGGGATGTATACATACGTATCAACAAGTGTCATTAAAGAACTAAATAATAGAATTTTAGTCCCTAAAAGTTATGCCATTTTAAATGTTAACCCTTTTGTGTACTTCTGTAATGTAAACTTTTGTCTATGTATTCTGTAAAATGAACTGTACCAGAGCGCTACCAGGATGTTGAACAGGCATATTGGGTACATACAATGAACATTATGATCAGTATATCTACATGATCAATGTAAACGTGCCATAGAACTAAATTCTAAGATCTCTTGATTAACAACTATGTCACTATAAACTTTCAAGCCTTATCTGTGTCTTTTTTGTGTATTATTTTGTCTGTGTTTTCTATGATAGGACCTGTACCACAGTGCTACCAGGATGTTGAGTGGTCCAGTGGGGTTCGTGCATCAGTATATCAACATGACCAATGTCAAAGTGCCATATAACTCAACTTTCCAGGTAACTAGTTATAATTCATTCTTCTTTACCATGACAATTGTCTTTTCAAGCATTGAGTCTTTCAATATTTTCTCTCCCTTTTACTATCGCTATATAGTATAGAACAATTTAGTATAGAACAATCAGGAATGGTACATTTAGTAAGGTTCTTCTGCACTTCTCTTGCAATAAGGTAATTTCTCCAAACCTTTTATACTGTAGTGGTTAGTAGTAGACGTTAGTATACCGTAGAACACCATCGTCAAGCACCCCCGATCACCTATATGCATCTTGCTTTTAAAGAGCGCCCGCTCTCTGTCCAAACGGGAGACTTTAATCAAGAATGCAAATAATGGTGAGGAATATTCATGAGGATAATTATGGAGGTGAATCTCATGGAAACGTCTTTAAAAGCAAGATGCGTATAGGTGCTTGTGGGTGCTTGACGATGGTGTTCTACGGTATATGCTCGATGGCTTGGAAAGGATTTTAGTTAAAGTGGAACAGGATATCTGGTAGGAGAGCAAAGGGACCCGCCGTCCTATGCACCTAAAGCCTTCCGCACATAGAGCCGACTCAACCCGGTTGTAACATCTGACCATTCAATCGGATCACAAACAATCATAGTTCAATCAGCTATCCGTTCATGATTCACGCGACTGAATTAATAACTCACACGGAGTCGAAGATATAAAGTTCAGGATACTTTACTCTCGGTATCGGTCTCAAAAGTGTAACATAGAACGTGGCTTGTTCAATCATGCATTATTGTACATGTGTGTCCCTACATAACATGCATAGTCTTATTCCAAGACACAACATCGCGTAAATATAGTCTCATTCCAAGACACTACATTTCTCCCTTTTTCAAAAAGATTTAAGTTTCCCTATAATTTAAAACATAACATTTTATGTCTTAAAACTATTTAACTTTTCTTGAAGCCTTACAATAAATGAACAAATATATATGCAACTTCAGTCTGAGTGTACGTTGCATTTCTTTGTGTCTATCTATATTCAAAATTCAAGTGTCACATAACTAACAAAACCTATTTCAAATTATTCCTAATAACCGTGTTTGTGTTTTGTGTATTTTATGCGCCACGTTAATAAGCATGCATTAACAATGTTTCAATAAACTTAAACTAAAGTTCTGTCTTCTTATCTTCCATTCTTCTTTCTTCTTATCTTCTTTCTTCTTATCTTCAGGCTTCTTTGTCTCCCTCGTCCTGCTGGGTTTCTTTTCTACTGTTCCTGTTTTTTTTTTGTTTTTTTTTTTCAACTCAAAAGTCAGTAATGTAATCTTCCAAGTGAGGGGGTGCTTTCCTCATCCTCCCTGGGTGTTGACGAGTGGGTTGAGCTCTCTGGGTCGATCTGAGCGGTGTGGCGTTGTGTGCATCCACTGGAGTAGGTGCATTGGTGTTCGCATCTGGTGGATTGGCTGTGTTGACATTAGGCGGTGTGGCGTGTGTTTCATCACCTCCTTCCTGCTGTGTTCCTTGGAGTATTAACTCTCTCCAGTCCTCGTTAGGAGTAGGGAGCGGAGTGTCAGCGTCGTCAATGTTCTGTACTACCGCGTTGGCGAGCTTGAAGTGGCTGGCATCGCGGTACATTTCTCTGCCGTCGCTAACTCGTCTTGCCGCTATGGACGATCCATCTATCCTGTAGATCACATAGAAAGCTGGTTTGAATGCTGTCGTCCATTTGTTTCTCTTGTTCTGTTTGAGTAGAACAAAGTCTCCGACTACAAATGCGTGGCTCTTTGTGTTTTTGTTTTCTCGTAGCCTCATCCCTCTTTCTTTGTAGTCTTTGTCTTTCTGGTTGATCTTGTCATCGTTGTCCGAACCCGTCTGATGTGGTGTTGTGTGGTCCAGTTTAGTTCTAACTGGTCTCCCCATCAGTGCCTCATATGGTGGTGTCTGTGTGGCTGGGTGTGGTGTTGCTCTATAGCCCATGAGCATGTCTTGTATCGCTATCTCACGGTCTATTTGCTGAAGGTGGGCGATCTGCTCTGTCTTGTTCAGTACCTTCATGAAGCTTTCCGCTTCCCCGTTGGCTCTCGGGTGGTCTGGCGTTACCTTGTGGTGGACAAAACCTTCTTCTTTGGCAAACTTTTCAAACTCTGTGGAGTTGAATGGTGGTCCATTGTCCGTTTCCACTCTGTTTGGAATGCCATGGGTTGCGAAGATCTTCTTCAATTTGCCCTTCGTGGCCTTGAATGAAGTAGAACGTGTCGTTTCGACTTCTGGATATCTCGTCCTCTTGTCTATGACAACAAGATTGTAGTGGCCATCTGGGTACGGTCCCCCGAAGTCAATTGCGACGACATCCCAGGGTTTCTTGGGAATTGTCGTCGTTTTGATCGGTTCCTCGGTGTGTTTTTTCGTCGTCACTTGACACTCATAACACTGTCCAAGGAGATCCTCCGTCATCTGGTTCATTTGTGGAAACCAGTATTTGTCCCGCAGTAGTTGTTTCGTCTTTGTCATCCCAAAGTGCCCCATTTTGTGGGCGGTGCGGATGACCTTTCTCTGTAGGGTGTTGGGAATGACAATCTGGTTCAGTCTGAAGACCACATCCTCCGCAATGTACAACTGTTGACGAATGGGGTAGAATGGTTTGAGTTCCTGGTCTTGTCTGAACTCTTGCCAGTCCTCTTTCATGAGTCTTTCTTTCACTTTTTTCAGCTGTGGATCTGTCTTGGTTTCCTCTCGAATCCTTTCCATGACAACTGCATGTTCGTCATCTATGATCTGTTTGATCATCTGCTCTGTTTCTTCTGATCCAGTCTCGGGGAGTGGATGTCGTGAGAGGTAATCCATAGGATCTGCTTCATCCCGTCCTGGTTCGTACACCAGTTCGTAGTCCACATCCTGCATGTCCATGACCCATTTCTCTATCCTGGGTGGTAGTTTCGCTGTGGCTTTGTTGAACATGGGGATCAGTGGCTTGTGAGCTGTCATGATTTTGAACTTTGGAGCTCCAAGAAGATACATCCTGAATCGCTTCTTGGCCCATTGGATTGCCAGCGCGTCCTTTTCAGTCTGGCTGTAGTTCTTTTCAGCTCGTGTCATGGATCTGCTGATGAAGTGTACAGGCTGTATTCCCTTGTCAGTGCGTTGGAATAGTCCTGCAGACAGTCCTTCGTTGAAGCTTGCTTCCGTCCGGAGCACAATTTCCTTTGTCGGGTCGAAGTAAGTGAGCACATCATCGCTTGTAATGCTCTTCTTCAAGCTGTCAAAAGCTTTCTGCTCTTTCTCTGTCCATCTGAATCTGACTTCCTTCTCTGTCAGTGTTCTTAGTGGGGCCGTCAGGCTGGCATAGTTGTCGATGAATTTCGAGAGATAGCCAATCATTCCTAAGAAGCTACGCACTTCCCCCTTCGATTTGGGTGGAGCACTTTCCTGGACTGCTTTCACTTTCTCTTCGGTTGGTTTCAGCCCGTCTTTCGTGAAGAGGTAACCGTAGAAGGTGATTTCCTCGACAGCGAATTGGCATTTGTCCATACCAAATGTGATGTTGAAGTCCTTTGCTCGCTGCAGAACCTTTCTCAGCGTCTCGTTTTGCTCATCGATCGTCCTGCCCCCGATCAGTATGTCATCCCGCTGGTTGAGACAGTATGGAATGTCACTGAAGATCCTTGTGATGATCTCATCGAACAAGTCTTGTGATGATTTTGCTCCGAATATCAGTCTTTTCGGACGCATATTCCCCCAAGGCGTGCTGAAGGTGGCTACATTTCTTGATTCTGGATGCAAGAGTAGTTGATGGTAGCCTTGATTCATGTCCAGTTTGGAGAACACTTTGCAGTCATGGAATTTGTATGTGAAGTCTTCCACAATTGGGTTTTGTGTGATGCGACTCCTTTCCATGTGTTTGTTCACCATTCGTAGATCGATGCTAGCTCTGATCATCCCTGGTTCTAGTTTGTCTTTTGGGGTGTCCTTGAACCTCGGCTTAGGTTGAACTACAAGAGGAGAGCACCAAGTTATAGGTTCGTCGTCCGGGACTTCTTCGTAGATTCCCTCTTCTACACACTGGGTGAGCCATTTTTTCAACGGGGCCTGGAGATAATATGGCACCGGTCGGGCCCTCTGGGTAACAGGTGCTGCGTTGGTTCTCATATGGAATTTTGCGTACACCTCCCGATCACTCCTGTTGTCGTGTATTTTTCCAATCCCCTGGAACACCTCCTCATGCTCCCGGAGCATCTCCTCAATGGTCGCTTTCGGTGCGGAGACCGCGTGCACCTTGTCTGCCAGTTCATTTTCGTCTTTGAGCGACCCGTCCCCTCTCAGGGTCATCATGCCTAATGCAATTGAAGTTTCCCGTCCAAGAAGTGGTGGTGATTTGATTCGTCCCTTTACCACAATGAATGTCGTCTTCACACCTCTTGTCTCGTTCTGGACGATGGTTTGGAATTTCCCTTTCACCTTTAATTCTTCCTGGAGGGTGGACAGCTTGACCGTACATGGTGTCAATGATAAATCTGTCTCTGCTCTGTGTACCAATGCTTTATGTTGGTGTTCGTCCATGACGTTGGCATCAGCGCCGCTATCCAGTTCAACGTAGGCTGCAATTCCTGCTATCTTGATGGGTGTCTCATGGTCTTTGTTCACCTTTTTCACACTCGCTTTGACCGTTTTCATGTGTGCAAGGAATCCGTCATCAGAACTTGTGTCATCTGATTGTTGTTCACCTTTATCTCGTTTTGTGTTCTTTATTTGGTGCTGCTTTCCTTGCTTCTGCTTTCCTGATCTGCATACCGCTGCGTAGTGGTTAAACTTTCCACAGTTTAGACACTTTTTTCCATACGCCGGGCATTTCTCTCCTTTTGCATGTATTTTCTGTCCACAGTAGGAACATGCATTGTGTTGTCGTGGGCCTTTAGTGGATAAATCTTTCTTCCATGTATTAGGTTTGTACTGCCTTGGTTTTACAAATGCTATCGTCGAGTCATCTCTCGATGCTGAGACTGTCATCTCCGCCATTTGCATTTGTACGTCCTCCATCTGGGCAGCTTCACTCAACATCTGATTCAATGTCCACTTCTTATTGATCGCCTTTTGCACGAGAGATGGTGTTTTGATTGTCTGGATCAAGTGCTCTAAGATCCGGTCATCATGCGTGTCACCAAACTCACATTCCGCTGCTTTTTCACGCAACCTGGCTGCATACGCCACTGTGGATTCACCAGCATTCATTCGTGTACGCATGAAGATGTACCTCGCATGGTGCTTGTTTTTCTTTGGCATGAAATAATTGTTCAACTTGGCTTTCAAGCGCACGTAGCAGTCTGCATCAGCATCTTGCCCCTCTACATCAGGTAGTGATTTGTTTAGGCGAGCTATTTCTTTCCCTCCATATATCACCAGAGCATCAGCTTTATCTTGGGCAACTGTTATCTTGAAATAACGAAATTCACGCTCTAGCCCTTCAAGCCAATCTTCCCAAGCTTTCCCTGTACTGATTTGGTTATCTGTTTGCAAGAATGGAGCCGTTTTCAAGTTCCTTGTTTCTGTGACTACGGTGACATTCGCTGCCGCCATATTGACACGGTTTGCTTTATGCGTTAAGATAACGAGAATCGAATCACAGCGAAGATACGACGTCGGTACTCACGATCACCACGTACTCACCGGCCGCTACGCTGGCGGTGCGCTGCTGCTCGGCAGTGATGAACTGTGCTGCGCCGTGCGGGAAAATCACCAGTTCATGCCGCCAAAAAAAAATCACATTTCCAATCTGGCAATGGTCGCCATTGTAACATCTGACCATTCAATCGGATCACAAACAATCATAGTTCAATCAGCTATCCGTTCATGATTCACGCGACTGAATTAATAACTCACACGGAGTCGAAGATATAAAGTTCAGGATACTTTACTCTCGGTATCGGTCTCAAAAGTGTAACATAGAACGTGGCTTGTTCAATCATGCATTATTGTACATGTGTGTGTGTGTCCCTACATAACATGCATAGTCTTATTCCAAGACACAACATCGCGTAAATATAGTCTCATTCCAAGACACTACACCGGTCCGACTGGTTTTCAGTCAGGCTAGAGTCAGTTTCGCTCAGTCGTAGCCGATTCAACATGTTGAATCGGCCTCGAATGATCTCCGACTGGCTCTTGACCGGCAAAACAAGAGTCCTGAGGCAACGTATACTGAGCTGAACCGACTGAAAACCAGTCGGTTCAGCTCAGTATACGTCGGATCGGGTCGAGTCGGCTCTGTGTGTAGAGGGCTTTAGTCAGTAAGTCAGTCATGTCCCGGTGTTCCATCCTTTACAGGGCAAGACTGGCAAGCCTGCTATGGGCTTCAGCTTTGCTGCTGGAGCTACTTAGTCTAAGTGTAATGTATAATCATAATGTTTATAGTTTCTAATCATTTCTCCTGTATTCCATTATGAACAGGGTAAGACTTGCAAGCCTGCTATGGGCTTCAGCTTTGCTGCTGGAACCACAGATGGACCAGGAGCCTTTGACTTTACCCAGGGTGAGCTTTAAAAATAATACAATGTAGGCGTATTTTCAGAAAGTTGGGTCACAGTCTGGAGAAAGGCTTTAGATGACGGACGGAAAATGTTTTAGCTAGATATTTGTACTTCATATGTTAAAAAGCTTGAAAATGGTTCTCCTTAATATAATATACTAGTACAGATTAAGTTTAATGCGTTAAAAGGTTACGATTTAAATAATTATTTTACCCAATTGCCTGAGTTTTCATCACATCAACATTTTAATTCTCTTTATACCCCTGGGATCTGGTTAGATCTACTTGAATGCAGTTCAATCCAGTTTAATGCAGTTTATTGATGTTTGTCTATCCTCAGGTGATACTGAGGGTAATCTGTTCTGGAACCTGGTGAGAGATGCACTCAAGATACCATCCAAAGAACTGATCGCTTGCCAACACCCCAAACCTGTGCTGCTCCCTACTGGAGAGGTAATATCGTACCGTATTTACCAGTGTATAAACCGCACCTGTGTATTAACCGTACCCCCAACTTGGGGTTGTCATTAAAGAGGAAAAAACATTTTCTAGATAAAAAATCTGTGCTGGGAATCATTGCACCAAAATCAAATACCATGATTTCCCCCTAACTTTTGTAAACTTTAAGTACACAAAACAACAACACATACTTGTTTCTGATTGGAGTGCAATTCTTAACAGAAAAGCCTTTCAAGCTCTTCACTCCACATAAACAGATATTATAGCTGCCATTTGCCTGAAATATGTTTCTCTATCTCTTTGTATTAAACCTATCCCCCTTTTTTAAAAGTTCTTCTGTATAAAAAAAGGTGCGGTTAATACACCAGCAAATACGGGAGTCACACCTATAAAGCCTTGTCGAAAGAGATACTTGATGCCAATACGAGGCCTACATATTACTGAGTATAAACTTGTTGATAGGGTCCGGATATTGACAAAATCAGAATTTTTGTTTTATCTTCCATGTCAAGCATCATCCTTAATCACACATAAAGGGGAGTTCTGTTTTTAGTATTAGACAGATAAACAACTTTCATATATTTTGTTTGAATGTAGATGCACTTTATTTTTGTTCCCTAATTCAAAATATATATAAATAAGAAATTTATTTGTCTTTTTTCCCTTATCAGATGAAATTTCCCTATGCCTGGTCCCCTCACATTGTGGAAAATATATATAAATGAGAAAATGATTTTTCTTTTTTTTTCCCCTATCAGATGAACTTCCCCTATGCCTGGTCCCCTCACATCGTAGACACCCAGGTTCTCCGGGTTGGTGACTTTGCCATCATCGCCGTGCCTGGAGAGTTCACGTTAGTTTCGCTCATATTTTTCTTTTACATTTATGAAATAATGGTTTGATTGTATCTGATGAGCAAGGTAATAATGAGTCAAAGTAAGAGCTGAGCGATCATCTGGGCTGGAAATGACAAGTACATTACTGTTACATAAAGCTAAATACTACATAAAACAGGGGGAGAAAGTTGGAACAGGTACAAGCTAGAATGAACAAGAACAAAATAGGGGATATCTAGAGGGGGGAGAGCAAGGTAATAATATCAGACACAGGGACACCTGCCCCATGGAGACTTTAAAAGTGGTCTCTGTGAGCCGCTGGTCTTTATAGACAGGTACAGTCAAACGTGCTCTAGCGACCACCTGTATATAAAAAAACTACTTTATATACATGTAGGTATACAAGAATGATGGTCTTTATATGTGGTGGCTAGATTAGATCAGATTTGATTTGATTAGATTTCTATTAACCTATTGAGTACGGACTGATTTTGCTACAACAAGTATTCTCCATAGACCCAAGCCCGATTATTTTTGGGACCAGTCCTGGACGGGTTACAGCACAACAATATTGGGCTTATTACTGTGATTCATCTTTTTCCCCTTCTCTTTCTCTCTGATCTCATAGAACCATGTCTGGAAGGAGGGTGAGAAATGCTGTAACAGAGGTATGAAGACACGGTCGGGATATTTTGTAATTTAATTAAATAACTGGTCAGAGGAAAATGATGTCAATTCTTGCTTTTATTGAACATTCAGGAGGTAATGTAGTAGAGCATATTAACTTAAAGATATTATGCAGTTTATGTAAAGCATGTATATGTTTGGGACACTTGTTCACACAAAAAATGGTGTTAACTCTTGTTTTGATTGCAAATTCTTGTATGAGAGCATTATGTGATGATGATAATTTGTAGTTTCTGTAAAGATATGAAGTTTTGGACACATTCACTCATACAAAAATGCTGCTAATTCTTGCTTCATTCTAAATTCATAATACACATGAGCATCATTTGAAATGTACATTAATACACATGGGTTAGTAAATGCTGCTAATTATTGCTTCATTATAAATTCATAATGACATGTACATTGTACATCATTTTAAATGTAATAATTAAGGAACATTTTCTCTTAGACTGATTTTAGGAACAAAATTACTTAATTATAATTGTTGCTACTGTTTTTGATTCATTTGTATAATGTTTATTTTAGTGTATATACACAAGTCAATGTTGTTTCCCCAACACAATACAGGTTATGAGGAAGGAGGGAGTAGCCAACCCATTATCAGTGATTGCCGGTCTGACCAACACTTACAGCGACTATATAGTCACATACGAGGAATACCAGGTGATTACCCCTTTCTTGCTAGTATATGACTTGGACGTGGTGTGGCCCCGGGGGGTGGGGGGGGGGGCACTCATGTATAATGTAAGACGGGTATGTGCCGCTTAAAAGAACCCCGTTTTCACACTCGATTGCCGCTCTAAAGATACTCGATTTTCAAAAATTGCCGCTACATAGACCCCCGGAATGACTTGGCTAGGTAGTTGAGTAGCGCAAAGTCCATTATTCTTCTTCTAGTCAGCTCCTTGGACCACCATTTGAGCCTTTTTGAGGGTTTCCGTAGGTCTTTGGTAGCTCTAAGTCTATGTATTTTGTAATTTTAGTCTGCTCCTTAGACCCCTTAACTCCCGTTTCAGGGTTTTTGTAGCTCCAAAGACCCTATATTTTTTGCTTGTAGTCAGCTCTTAAGACCCCCATTTCAGAGTTCCGTGCGGCACACCCCCGTCAACAAATAATTTGAGTGCCCCCCCCCCCCCCCCCCCCCCCCGGTGGTGTGGCAAGATTGGTAGAGCGAGTGCTTTCCAATATGTGAGATCCCGAGTTCGAACCCAACCCACTGCCATTGCCCTTCAGCAAGACAATTAATCCTCTATTGCTGCTCTCTACCCAGGTGTATAAATGGGGACCCGGTAGGAGTGGAAAGTGTATGCAATTGTACTTCATACCGTCATATGGCTGCCAGAATGCATTGCTCCCAAGGGAGCAGAGAGTGCATGTCATGTGTGGATTGATAGTGAGTGTGTGTCCGATGACCGGGGTAATAATGTAAATTGCTTAGAGATGATTATCAATCATATTAGGCGCTATATAAATCGCAAACATTATTATTATTATTATTATATGTGCCACAATGATGATAATGATATAAATAGACTTTATCACATAAGTCTAAGAGCCCTTTCACACGTCTGCCAAGTCGTCATTGCAATCACGATTGGAATCATTTTTCACTCCAATCACGGTATTTTTGACCGTGTGAAGGCAAACTAGAATCGCGAAACTTGAATCGTGGTCCGGAGGTGTTTTCTAATCATGATTCACTCAAATCACAGTGTGAACGGTTTGACCTCCAAAACATGATTTGGGAGGCGGAGCTTAGGTGACCTTACATGCACTTCCGCACTTCGCTTCAAATGCAGTCATGCAGTGTAGTACTAGTGCTCTCCTGGTTTGATCGACAGGTACGTCTCCAGAATCGGGATTGCAATCACAGTCTGCATGAAGTCTTTTTTGTCGTGTGAAAGCAAGGCAACAGAATCACCGTGATTGTAAACATGTTTCCAATCACGACTTGGCAGACGTGTGAAAGGGCTCCAAGTGCAGGGAGCATTATTACCTTGGCTTTCATGATGGGGCGCTCAAGCATTTTGAAAGAATGAATTCCTGTCAGGTACCCGTTTACTACACCTGGGTTGAGAGCAGTAAATGTGGATAATGTTATACAAATAATGAATGTTTATGAGTGCAATGGTACGAATATTTGCATGAGGTGAAAGATGGAAAGTTCCGGGAACATTCAACGTCAATATCGTGCAATGGTACATTTCCACGAATGTCATGTGACCTGAATTCAACCAATCACATTGCGAGAACATTCTCAGGTGTTATATAAATTTTTCCTGAAGGACACGCATGCTGTGGTTGGGAATCAAACCCAGAATGTAATGACTTTCATGCTGTTGGCTATTTATTTATTTGTTTGATAAACATGTCTAATAAACATGCACTCTCCATAGACTGTAGAGACTGCAGCCCGAGTATTTCGGGTACCAGTCCTCAATTTGTTAACGATAACTTTCTTGGGAATTAAGAAGGAAGGAGTGCAGGAGCACATTAGAGGCTATTTGGGGTACATGATGTATTTTAATCTTGTTTTTTTTACAATGATTATTTTTCCTAAGGTTCAAAGATACGAAGGAGCATCCACCATTTTTGGCCAGCACACCCTGCAGGCATACATCAACCAGTTCACAATGCTTACTGCTTATCTCATGCAGGTAAATATAGTGATAAATTCATTAGTTTATTTACCTTTTTAAATGTTAAGATATTTATATATTTATTTTGATTTGCTTGTACACATATGATTTTTCATATCAGTCATCTTCTTTTTTATCATAATCATCGTCTTCATCGTTTTCATCATCATCGTCATCATCGTCATCATCGCCATGTGTGATACAATCTGTGTCTTTGATACATTTAGATTTTTCCATTGTAGGTCACCCTTTCTATGTAAATTTGAAATAAATCAGCTTTTGAGAACTTGTTTTATCTTTGTTGTCAATGAAGCATTTCAATTAATCAATGAAAAAAAAACCCACAATGATTTGATGATTACAATTTTGACAATGATAATGATGATTTAATTGATGCTGATAATGATGTTGATGATGATTATAATGATGATGGTGATGATATTATCGATGATGATGATAATTATGATGATGGTGATGGTGATGGTGATGATGATCATGATGATGATGATGATGATGATGGTGATGGTGATAGTGATAGTCTTGATGAAGATGCTAAAAATCATGAATATAATGAAAACATAAACTGATGACGATAAGGCAGCTCATTTATGTTTATAATGATGACCTAATATTTATTTTCATGCAGGATAAGGCGCTACCTCAAGGACCAGTCCCAAAGAGTCTCATCGACGAGCAGCTATCGTTTGTCCCTCCGGTCCTGTTCGATGAGGCTCCCATGGGCAAGCAGTTTGGGGATGTTCTGTCTGACGTCAGTGGCTCTACGTTTTACACGGTAAGAATCCCAAAACATCAGTGTTTGATTGTTGTGTTGTGTTTTTATTTTAATTTAATTTTTATTATCTTTTATTTATTTAAAGGGATAGTTGAGTTTTGGTAGAGAGGGCGCTAGACTACTTAATTGGTTTGTGAGGTAATGAAAAACTGAGTGTAAAATTTGAAAGAGCATAATATTTAAACAATAAAATCATCTTTGTTTGATCAAAATCGGTTCAGAAACGGCTGAAATATCCATAAATATAACAATTTGTAATAAACCCGGGGCCCCGGGTTTATTAGAGAATTTTGAACCAGCCGTTAAAAATTCAAAAAAATGCTTCCTCTTTTCAAAAAAGTTACAAATAGGTATTTAAATAGTTGTTGGTTATTTCTCTATCTAATCACTATTTCAACAAAGCATCACATGCACAATATTTTATCAAAATGGTTGAAACCGATGAGTGTTTAGAGAGCGCCCTGTTACGTTTTAACGGCTCTTTTTGAATGATAACATGATCTTTACTACGTCATTTGTAATTTTGTGTTCCTTTCTAGTGATAACTATTAGTTTGTAATGTAATGATGCAGGTTTTGGTTACTAAAATTCAGTTTCACTAAAACTGTACTCTCCTTTAATACCAGAACTCAACTATCCCTTTAACTATCTTTATTTTTATTTATTTATATTTTATTTTTAATTTTTTTTTTTTGGGGGGGGGGGGAACCAATAATTTGACAAACAAATACAAAGCAAAAGGGTAAAACTTCTTTCAAAATAAAGAAAATGCATACACAAATGTGCCCCACAATGTGTCGGACTATGCTCCACCCCAGTCCTCCTAACTAAACTGATTAACATTTGTTTTAATTGTGTGTTTTACTGTTTTACTTGTTGAACATTGATATTGTTCATTGTACTAAATACATGTTCTTGATGATCTTGATAACATAATTTGTTTAAAATATTGAACAATGTATGGCAGTGATAGCTCGGTTGGTAGAGTATCTGAACAGTAATCTGGAGGTCGCTGATTCAAATCCCACTGCAATCAACTACTCTTTGAGTACCACGTATGCTATGATTTTTACTACATGTGTGTTGTTATAACAGTCAAACCTGTTTATAGTGACCACCCAAGGGAAACAAGAAGAGTGGCCACTGTAGACAAGTGATCTCTATACACAGGTTCCACAACACTGCTACCTTATGTAGGGGAACACTTTTGGTGGCCACTATAGGCAGGTTGGTTGCTATAGACAGGTGGCCACTAAGACAGATTTGACTGTATTAATTTTTTTTTTAAGGGAAAGAATTATTTTTATTTAAAATGTTTAATTGCCAATCTAATGTAATTGATTGAAGATTATTTGTTCATTACCGTTAATATTTTGTACTTTTGACAGAGCTCTGTGGTTAAAGCTACCTTCCAAGCAGGAAACCCAAGGAATAATCTGAGGGTAAGTTGGTTTTTATCACTTTTGTTGTTGTTGTTGTGTGTGTGTGTGTGTGTTTATCTGTAAGACAATGGCCCCATTGCAGAAAGAGATACAATCGATTGTAAGTCAGATCATGTGTTCTAAATGCACAAATCTGATTGGGTTGAAACGCGCAAAGTTTTTGACTAACAATCAATTGTAACAATTATAATCGATTGTATGTCTTTCGACAACAGGGCCCGATTTGACTTACAATCAATTGTAACTTACAATCGATTCATCTCTTTCTGCAGCGTGGCCCAGGGTGGTGTTTTACAATGATACTAAGTTGAACTTAATTTTAAGTTGCACTTTAAATTTATGGTAGGCCATATGTAGCCATAGAATAAAACGTAATCAAAAACAAAGAATTCAAGTATTTAAGACTTCCGACAAAAGTGTATATCAGCAACTTAAAGGGCCTAGATAATAACAAATATTATTGACTCTTATCAAAATGTTTGCCTTTTAAAAAGAGCTGTTTCAGTAATTTTACAAAGAAACTAAATGGCTTTCCATAATTATTAGGTCCAACTTATAGAGTTAACCCATGGCTCACGGGAACCGGGTGGGCTATGAACAAAGTCTATGGGAATTGTATAATATCGAAGTGAACGAGTTAAGTTCAACTTGGAATCTTTGTGAAACCCCCCCAAATGTCTTGCCGATGAGATATTGCAGTTAAAGGGTTAATTCACGGTACACCTGGGCCCAGGGGCCCCGATTGCCGACCAGCGACATTTACCATGCTAATAAGAATCATTGGCTTTAAACTCATCGATAACAAAATTATAGAATAACATAAAATTCAAAAGAATGAAGTAGAGCATACATACCTTCAAACGCAACAGATTAACTTAGCTATCCAAGCATATCTAGAGATCAGTGGGTGGTGGGCAATGCTCCAGCTCTCGCTCCCAGGCATAGTGAGTGGGTTAAAGGGATCTAGTAACTTTGTTGACATACATGTACATGTGCAAAAACTGATGAGTGGTTGATACAATCATGTTTATTGTTGTTATCTGATATGTCCACTGGGTGTTGTGTGAAAATGTCAAGTTAAATGGACGTTATATGGCCGAGTAATGAGCAAGAATTCACTAACTCATTGCACTCACTTTGTACATGGTTTCGACGATCCAGTGGATAATTTAACATCTGAACAGTTTAATCGTAAATATCTTTTTATAGAAAGGGAAATTTGAAAAACCAAAACTTGTCCCATGTTTTTATTGATAATACGAATACAACAATTAGGTATGAGGGAACTGCTAGAATTCCAATTGGATTTTGAGGATTTGGACAATGTTACTAAGTCCCTGGCTCTTGTTTTCTTACATTAACCCTTTCCTTACAGGAACCAGGTGGGCTATGTACACAATCTGTTGGGATTTTAGAATCTCAAAGGGAACAGGTTAACCCTAAGAATACATACGTTTTGACATTGTAGTCTTAACATCTAGAGAGATTGAACTATTCAGTGTAGACATTTTTTATAAGAAAACAAAATCATAATTAACTATAACAAAAAATGCTTCCTTAGAGTACCGTATTTGTCGGTGTATGAACCGCACCTGTGTATTAACCGCACCCCCAACTTTGGGTTGTCATTGAAGGGGAAAAACATTTTCTAGATGATAAAACTATGCTGGAAATCTTTGCAACATAATCAAACTATACACACATCCCATGCATTCCCCTATAAATTTGGTAAAGTTTTATTTAACAAAAAAAGTCACATACTTGTTTCTGAACGCAGCATAATTCATAATAGGAAAGCCTATACCAAGCTTTTTACAATTTTACTGTACATAAACTGATATTATTTTCATGAAACATGTTTCTCTATCTCTGTGTATTAACCGCTCCCCCCGTTTTACAAGTTCTTTGGTATGTAAAAAAAGTGTGGTTAATACACCAGCAAATACGGTACATTTGTTTGGGTAGAGTAGCCTGTGTTGAGTTCTGTATTTTGCATTCAAAACTTTAAAAAGATATTTGTAAACATATATGATTTATTAGATACTGTTAATATTGTACAGTATTACTACATGTATGTAATGGGATTTGATGTTTTGTGATTTCTACATGTAGTAAGGTTTTTTTTTCTCCAAATGACTCCCCGCAGCATGGAGATACATTTATGGCAGTACAGAAGGCCAACCAGACCACCGGTGAATGGGAAACACTGTACACTGACTCAGACTTCTGCACAAGGTAGGTTATTACACTCATCAACTTCCCACCACCACCTTCTCACTATTATTATCATCATCATCATCATCATCGTCATCGTCATCGTCATCGTCATCGTCATCGTCATCGTCATCACCACCATCCCCACCATCATCACCACCACCACCACCACCACCACCACCACCACCACCATCACCACCACCACCATCATCATCATCATCATCATCATCATCATCATCATCATCATCATCATCATCATCATCATCATCATCACAACCACCACCACCACCACCACCACCACCACCACCACCACCATCATCATCATCATCATCATCATCATCATCATCATCATCATCAATAAATTGTATTATTATACATGTATTGTATGGAAACACTTTACACTGACTCAGACTTCTGCACAAGGTAAGTTATTACACTCATCAACTTCCCACCACGTACCACCTTCTCATCATCTTCCTCATCGTCACCATCATCTAAACTCTTTACCATCATCTAAACTCTTCACCATCTTCTAAACTCTTCACCATCTTCTAAACTCGTGCTATCTTTTGAATTACATCGGATACGTTGACTGCAATGAGTGAATGAATGAAGTTTGTTTATTGTCAATAATAATCAGTTTGATATTTATATACATATCCATATTACAGATAAATAATACATCTTAAAAAGTAATAATACAATGGAAGAATTGACAAAAGGGGCTAACAAAATAGTACAATGCTAACTCGAGCAATCACAAATCACAAAGTGTTCCCAAACACTTTCCAGTTCAATCTTCAATTTCTCCATGAAAAATAAAAACCATCGCATTCTTCTGTTACCATAAGCCAGAAAACAAGGTACAAGAGAAATGTGAAAGCTTCAAGTTATTTTGGTTGAATTTGTACTTTAACCGTTCATGGCCGATTGATTTTGTTATTCTCCATAGACCCTAGCCTGAGTATTTTCGGGACCAGTACTGAATTGGTTAAAGCAGTATATGGTCTGACCTTCTTTTAGGGGTAGCTAGTCCCAACTGGTTGAAATAATGTGATTATTCTGCTATTTGGGTATATATTTAAAAATCACTGAAGCATATTTAAGTCAACATAGAGCATGGTATTAATCGTGTTTAAATCCTATTTCATTCTTGAGCGCACTTTATCACTTCATCTACCCCTGCATGCATTTGTATTAATTCATATTGTGCTTTTGCACTACATACAACTATATAATATATATACATTAACAAGAAATATCTTAGATGCTTACAAGAATTATAACAACATTTATTTTTAAATGATATATATTTTCAATGAGAATCCCCCAATAAAATATAAAAAATGCAAGAAAATGTTTGGTACATTAATCTGATCACATTAGTTATCTAATGTTATACAAGTGTATATATACAATATACATTAAAGGGTACCTCCACCCAAAAATAATATTCTTATTATAGAAAGGTACCATCTTTAGTATTCCATTCCTTCAACAAGTTCACAAAAATATGTTTTCAGAAAAAAATATATAATTGGAAAACGCATCACCATTCTCAACCATGCGTTCATGCGGTCTGAATTGCGTAGACTATATGCGTGCATAGCCAGAGCGCACTGTGCAGAGCGAATGAATCATCCGGGAATCTATTGACGTACGCGTGAAAGCATTGGCGCACTCGCAAATGCTTGGCCCGTATGGAACCAGGAAATAGCAGTGGTTCCGTAAGTGGTGGAAATTAATTGCTTTGTTTATGAATTACACAACCCTTTGCAAAATGTTGGGTATCTATTTGATATCACAAAACGGTACCAAAACATATAATAATGTGTTGTCCTTTGCCTGGTGGTCCCCTTTAATATATGTCACATGCAATGTCATTTTCCATTCTTTCTTCTTCATGTGCCTTCTTTTCTATTTAATAACTCTATTATGTGTGAAGTTTCACACATAATAAGAGTTATTAAATAGAAACTATGAATACAATAAATGTATTATTGACATTTTTAGAGAGAGGAAATTAAAAGCACTAAATTAAATCACTTGGTCTTTCTATGATATTATCAAATATTATGTTTTGGGAAATCCTTTTATCTCCCAACATACTGTCCACCTTTTGCACGCCAAAATTCAAAAGTTGCGAGATGAGTGTCTTATATGAAAGAAAATACAATTCAAGAGCTAGGCTGAAAAGATTAGGACTTACAAATAACTTATAGTAGAAATGTATTTTTTTGGTAAAATTAATGGTCACTGTGACCTTGATGATTTATCCGTTATACATAGATTCAGAAAAGAAAGGAACTGTGCCTGAAAGTTAGACTACAAAGCCGATTGAATTTTCTTGCATCATTTGAATTCAGTATAATCACTGTGAACTGTAAAATTTCACTAACTGGAGATGCAATATCCTTGCGGTTTATGAAAAGTTTTGATTAATCTAGAGATGCCTGCAGAAGAACCCAAATCTTTAAAACAATACGTACATTTAATACTAATACATTAAGTGATTAAATTGAATTGAATTGAATTTATTCAGCAAAAATAAAATACAAAATATTACAAAATAAATATACATATCATATACGTATTATAAAAGCCAGGACCTCTGTGAAGCAGCAGCTTGTATTTGAGGCCCCAATATATAATCATTTACAATAAACAACAAACAGATAGCAGTAACTGTATACAATCATACAATCATAAGTCTGTATACAAGTTTCCCAAATCCTCCAGAGTCTTGGTCACACCTCTTACACAATGCTTATTTCCTAGTAATCCCTCCTTTGATTTATAATCTGCCGTGCAAAATATTATCTTTGTCATGAAGATAATCCGTAATTATTATACAACCCTACAAAAGTACCACCCCTTATATACCGATTGGTTAGTAGTAGAGCCAGACGCAGTCTCGGTGGAACAACCACCTTGACCGTTGGAACGTAACTGAGACTAATTTTCAGTCTAAGTGGAGACGGTCATTGAACTCGGACCCAAGTCACTGTATTTTTTTATTAAGAATTAACCGTCGGACAGACCAATTTTGGGTCTAGGGGGAGATGGTAATTGGACCCAGACAAATTCATATCATAACGAAAGAACAGAGACTAATTTTGGTCTAGGTGGTGATGGTCAGTGGAGTGCGACGCAGTCTCAGTTGAACAACCATCATGACCGTTGGATCATAACAGATACTGATTTTCAACTTATAAGTGGAGATGGACTCAGACCCAGCCACATTATTTGTTCATAACAGTTAACCGTTGGAACAGTCTAATTTTCGGTCTTAGTAAAGAGACGGTGAAGTGGACCCAGATATAGTCACATTATAACAACTAACCGTCAGGAACAGAGACTGATGTTCAGTCTAAGTGGAGATGGTCAGTGGTCTCAGACCCAGTCGCTGTATTTTCTTATAAGAGTTAACTGTCGGAACAGACTGATTTTCGGTCTTAGTGATGATGGTGTGTGGACCCAGACAAAGTCACATTATAACAATTAACAAGCGGAACAGAGACTGACTTTTGGTCTAGTTGAGGACGGTCAGTAGAGCCAGTCGCAGTCTCAGTTGAACAATCATATTGACAGTTGGAACGTAACAGATACCTGATTTTGGTCTAGGTGGGGATGGTCAGTAGAGCGAGATGCAGTCTCGCTTGAACAATCATCTTGACAGTTGGAACGTAACAGATACTGATTTTGGTCTAGGTGGTGATGGTCAGTAGAGCGAGACGCAGTCTCGCTTGAACAATCATCTCAACTGTTGGAACATAACAGATACTGATTTTCAGCTTAGGTGAGACGGTCATTGCATGATCAGTGGAGTGAGACGTGGCGCAGTCTCAGTATAAACAATTGATTTTTGGTCTACACCTTCTCCACAATACTCTGTCCCGCCTTGCGATCTGCCTCTCCGAAAAGTATTATCTTTGTCCCAAAGTACCCCAAAATGAGAAGGAGGACCATGACGATGCAGGCGCCGATGAAATTCTGGACGGGGATGTCGAGCTTCCCGTTGGTGTTGCCCGTGGCCGCAGCCTTGGCGCGCGACCACCGCACCGAGTCCCACATCAGGCAGGCGCACTGGGTGATGAACACACCCACTGGTATCATTACAATCAGGACCCACGTATCTATCCGCTGCACCATCTATAGGACACGAAAGCAATAAAATCGGTTTAGACAGAGAAGGTTGCCAAGTCCATTTTTTCGTGCTTGGAGATAATCATGTTTAATTAATGTTTGAAAGCCATGTATAGAAATCAATGAATAATTAATAATACATGCGCTTAGAAACCCTGTATTAAGCGCGTTATAAATGCAAGTTATTATTATTATTTATGAGGCTCTCTTTTATATTTGTCGAAAATTCAAAAAATTTGACATAATGATTATTTTTATGCCTCCGCCAACGAAGTGGCCGGAGGCATTATGTTTTCGGGTTGTCTGTCCGTCCGTCCGTCCCATTTTCGTTCTTGCAATATCTCAAGAACTGGTTGACGGATCAATTTCAAACTTGGTATGAGTGTACATTTCAGGGTGCCAATGATCTGATAAGATTTGGGGGGTCATGAGGTTAAAGGTCAAGGTACGTACCCATAAATGTTGGGGTCATGAGGTCGAGGTCAAGGTCACGGGACTCATTATACATGTAAAAAAGCTTGTAATGCCAAAATCCCAAGAACTAAATGTCAGAATTCAATCAAACTTGGTACCTGAATGTTTTTTCGGGAGCCATCAAAGATTGGGGTCATATGGTCAAGGTCACAGGACTAAAAATATATGAAAAATATTTTTAAAAATTAATTCAGTGCATGTTAATTTGGGCTTGATATTAAAAATCGCGTGATAGCGGAGGCATAATTTTCGATTGCGCGCAATCGAAGATCCATCTAGTTAAATGTTGCATCCTTCAGAGGAGCTAGGCTCCTACCTATAAGATAGTGTGCCACTGCGTGTAACTTAAATAAGCCAAAATGGACTTAATGCCATTCTTACTCTCACCCTGCAAAATGATACAGCCCTGTAGAGCACAGGGCTGGTACAGTTTGCTCACCTCCAATCCCCACTGGTGTAGAAGATCCGCAGAAATGTTTTTATGCAGGTGGGGTGATCTATTCATTCACCTCAACAACCCCACTCCCTTGTGAAAGAATTAAGAAACCGCTTAAAGGGATAGTTGAGTTTTGAGTTGAGGGCGCTAGACAAAATAATTTTTTGGTGAGATAATGAAAAACTGAGTGTCAAATTTGAAAGAGCATACAATTTTAATGACATAATAAACTTTATTTGATCAGAATCGGTTCAGAAACGGCTGAAATATCCATAAACATAACCATGTTTGTAATAATTGTGGGGCCCCACAATAATTAGATAATTTTGAACCTGCCGTTAAAATGCTTCCTCTTTTCAAAAATTCATGTTTTTAAATATTTTTTTATTATCTCTTTAATCACTATTTCAACAAAACATCACATGCGCACTATTTTATTCAAAATAGTTAATACCAATAAGTTTTTAGAGAGCGCCCTCTTGAGTTTTAAAAGCTCTTTTTTTCTTTTTTTTTGATAATAGGCATTTTACTTAGTCATTTGTAATTGTATATTCCTTTTGAGCATCGTGGAGTCATAACTATTAGTTTGTAATGTAATATGGTGCAGGTTTTGGTTACTAAAATTCAGTTTGACCAAAACTCAATTATCCTTTTTATACAGATCAACACTTCTCCCCCCTCCCTTAGAATTTTTAGTCATCACTTTTACCCGTTTTGTTTGGATTTTTCAAAATTTGGGTGGCTTCTCCTAATCTTATTGTGAACACTTTGGTATCAAATTGTACCCCATTGGTCGATTCCCCTTGCCATAGAAACCATACAATTGAGAACCTTTCCCTTATAATAAATGCATGAAGGTTGGGTTTTATCTTGGTAAATTTTATTTTAGAAATATCAATGATGGAAATTAACTTCCATAAGAATTATTTTCTTTCTCTTTGCTTTTACTTTTAGTCCTAAAAAGGCAGGGCCATAATATCACCCTCACGATTTTTAGCGTTGAAACTTATTTATATTGTTATACGTGATAAATTTTGATGGCCACTATATGCAGGTTGGCTGCTATAGACAGGGTTTGACTACAGACAGGCTGCCTGGCTAAAAAGCCAAGGTAATAATGCTCCGAGCGCTTCGAGACTTTCCTGTAATGAAGCGCTATATAAAAATGGACAATTATTATTATTATTATTACTTATTACTAACCATTTGAGGTTCTTCGGTTGGGTAGTTGAAGATTGATTTACAATGCTGACAACGGACTCGCCCTTCCTTCTTTATCCATACTCTGATGCAGTGCTCGTGTACGCGGAGCTTGGGATCCTTGCATTCGCATAGTAAATCCAATTCGTAGTCACCTACATTGTATGATTTATGTGAATGGATTTGGAGAAAATAGAAGGCAAAAAAAAAATTAAATCAAATGAAAGTCTAAATAGTGCGGTAACATTGTGGCAGAAGACATCTTGCAAGATTCGAAGTCACCTGTAATTATGTGAATGGATTTGGAGAAAATGGAATGCAGATAATGGAATGCAAAATACACTTCAATCAAATGAGAGTCTAAATAGTTTGGTAACATTGTGGCAGAAGACATCTCGCAAGATTTGAGACATCAAACAATATGCCAATTATGTGGCAATAACTCGACCCCATTTTTAAAGTAGTATGATGGTTCTTAATTAAAGGGATAGTTGTGTTTTGGTATAGAGCCAGAGGACGCTTTAAAGAATAATTTTGTTCCGAGATAATTTTGTTGTGAGTGTGAAATTTGAAAGAGCAAACCAATGATATTTGGCAATGATATTTGATCAAAATCGGTTCAGAAACAGCTGAAATATCCATTTACAAGATAAGAATAAATACGGGGGGCCATATTTTATTCAATAAAAAAAAATATATATATATTTAAATGCTACACATTTTTGATAACTACCAAAATGGTTTTACAATGGTTTTCGATGATCTGTCTATTGAATAATTATTTTAACCAAAAATCACATTCACATTTGTTGTTAAAAAAATAATTGGGGGGGGGGGGGGGGGGGGGTGGGGGGCGGCCCAACAATAATTTGAAAAATAATAATATGTAATAATTAGAAAAAAATCAATAGTTAAACATACATGTACATGTAAGCAGTCATTTTTTGAAAAAAAACAAAGAAATACATAAGGTGTGCCTCCCCAATTAATGTAGGTGCCCCCCCATTTAGTCCGACCATGCTACGTCACTGGCTGTGGGCAACGCACGTCATGGGAGAGAAACATTAAAAAAAACATCAACAACACCACCAGCACCAACAACAACAACAACATCATCAACAACAACAGCAACATCATCATCATCAACAACAGCAACATCATCATCAACAACAACAGCAACATCATCATCAATGACAACAGCAACATCATCATCAATGACAACAACAACATCATCATCATCAACAACAGCAACATCATCATCAATGACAACAACAGCAACATCATCATCAACAACAGCAACATCATCATCAACAACAGCAACATCATCATCAATGACAACAGCAACATCAACAACAACAACAGCAACATCATCATCAATGACAACAGCAACATCATCATCAATGACAACAGCAACATCATCATCATCAACAACAGCAACATCATCATCAATGACAACAACAGCAACATCATCATCAACAACAACAGCAACATCATCATCAATGACAACAACAGCAACATCATCATCAACAACAACAGCAACATCATCATCAACAACAACAGCAACATCAACAACAACAACAGCAACATCATCATCAATGACAACAACAACATCACCATCAACAACAACAGCAACCTCATCAACAACAACAACAGCAACATCATCAACAACAACAGCAACCTCATCATCAACAACAACAGCAACCTCATCATCAACAACAACAGCAACATCATCATCAATGACAACAACAGCAACATCATCATCATCAACAACAACAGCAACATTATCATCAACGACAACAACAGCAACATCAGCAACAACAACAAGGTCAGCAACGCACCTGTCTTGTCCCGTACGTTATGGCAGTAGGAGCACACATGGTAGTTAAGATACTGTGTTCCAGGGTTCTTATCCCTCACGGTGCCCTTCCTCCTGCCGTTATCAAACCGATTTGACGAACCGGCGTTGTGATCAACGATTCCATCGTCATCGCTGGGTTTGACCCTTTCTTCCACTACCGTCACTACACCTCTCCTTCTGCCCTTTGGAGGAAGACTAGTTTCTGGTCCCTCCTTCTCCCGAGTATCTTCGTCTTCATTCTTGACGTCGACTGCAGGATTGTCCTGTCCGGTGATGCTTTTTCCTCTTTGACCCATGTTATCGGAACTTAATCGGGTTGTAATAAAAAATTGCACGAGTTTAGGCCGACGGTAGAAAAGTAACTGGATCTGTCAAAATACTATGGCACACCGGGTTGCAATTCAATCCAAAGAAAGCGGAAACTGACCAGAGATATACAGAGAACAATTAAAAAATGAGCAAAGAAAATTGGGCTTCATCGGAACTGATATAACATGTTGTCTCGACTTCACTGTACTCTTTCAGATCTGATTTTTCAGAATGTTAACAACTCACTACGGATGGATAGTTTAGCATGCTATACTGATTACTGAATCAAGCATCCAGTCTCTATCGCCGACCAGAATCTGGCTGTATTTTCTATCATGTTTTTTCTTCAATTTTTTGAGCCCACAACAGGCTATTTATAAATAATCTTCAAACAAACAAACCAGCAGACCAAATACTTGGGCATACTTATGAATAAATTCATAATAAAGTCTTTTTTTTTAAACAACAATAGTAGCAATTAGCTGCATCTTGCCCTCATCCATTTAACAACTGAATTGGAGATAGAGAAAACCAACATAATCACCACTAGGATTAATTGCTCCACAGATTAGGCAATGAAAGGGATTTATCTTGCTCTAGCATTCATGAGCTGTGGGTCAGTTTTATTGTTTTAAATGAAATCCATGAACATTCAACCATGGTGAAATAATCCCAGTCTCTTCCTCCGGCCAGAATTTAGCTGTATTTTGCCCTCATCCACCCAATAAAGCAGAGCGGAGGCTAGAAAACAAAACTACAAATAGGATTAATTGCTCCAAAGATTTGGCACAAAAAGGAAACTACCTCTAGCATTCATGAGCTGATCGAGGGTCAATTGAATTGTTTCACAATAATCCATGAACATTCAAGCATGATGAAATATACCCCCCAAAAAAAACAAAAAACAAACAAAACAAAACAAAAAAACATTCTAGCAAGCAGGGTCAGTTGAATTGTTTTTACCCAAATCCAACATTCAATCATGATGAAATAAATAACCCAGTGTCTACATGTATCTCAGACCAGAATCTGGCTGTATTTTGCCTTTATCCATTCAACAACTAAAAATGGGAGAGAAAGCTAGAAAACATCACCAGGATAAGTTGCGCCACATATTTGGCACAATTAAAAGAGCAACTACATGTACCTCTAGCATTCATTAGCTGAGGGTCACTTCAATTATTTTACCAAAATCCATGAACATTCAACCATGGTGATCTACATACATGTATAACACAGTGTCTAGACTAGAATCTGGCTGTATTTTGCCCTAATCCATTCACCAAATGAATTGGAGAGAAAGCTAGAAAACAAAACTTATCACAACTAGGATTAATTGCTCCACAGTTTTGGCACAAAAAGACAAACTTTCTCAAGCGTTCATGAGCTGAATCGAGGGTCAATTTAATTGTTTCACAATAATCCATGAACATTCAAGCATGATGAAATATACCCCCCCCCCCCCAAAAAAAAAAAAAAAAAAAAAAAAAACATTCTAGCAAGCATGCTAATTCCTGTGATAGGCTCAAGTAGAATGATAATAATATGAACATTTGTGTAGTGCAGCTTCTATGAATATATATTACCTATTCTTAGGACCATTTGTAATGAGGATGTATAACTTTTGTACTATGTTATGATTACTGAAGAAAACTACATGTACTCCCTGGCTAAATATAAGTGTGTAAAGTTATATACACTATAGTTCTTTACATCATTCGTTCATTTCTCCACAGTTCTTTTTATGTTCGGTGACTTCTGCTTGGTTTGTTATAAATACATGTAGGCCTGATATTTAGACAAGTATTAATATACAAGAATAACAATATTTAACTACAAATATGCTTTGTAGGCATGGTAGTCTTGTGCCCACTCTTGATTTACTCGTGATTAGCCGTAGAAAAATCACTCCACAAATGCAAGTTGTGCAAGGGTGAGATTACATGGGGAAAGTAAGCTCAAATAAAAGACATTAAGGGATTTATACATGTACTTGTGTCCTTATATTAAATGCATACTATAGTTTCTGACACTGGGTTAGGATAACAAATACAAAGGTTGTAACACATGCTACAAAGGTTACTTAGTTTATAGAGGGGGTGAGCATATTAATATAATTATTATCTCTGCATAACATCATACAAAACATAATTTTGATAAGGATTCTCCTCTTATGTATTTTTAGGGGGTCAAATTATGAGGGACATGTGCCCCCTACTCCCCCTAGCTATGCCACTGAGTGAAAACCTATAAATATTACTTTTTAAAACCCAATGATGTATCTTATGCATTGTACAGTATGTTACAATAAGCATGGATAGTACCCATGCAATAAGAGAGTGAATGCATGATTAATGAACAATAAAAACTGCTTTACCCTAAAGAAACATCACCACCACCACCACCACCACCACTACCACTTCCACCACCACTACCACTTCTATACTACTACAGTCAAACTGCCAGGTTTGACTCTACTTTTACTAATTTTTACTTTGAACTTTAAGCTTTATGATCACCATCACCGCCATCCCCACCACCATCATAATTAACATCACCATCATCATCTTCATCATCACCACTACCACCACCACCA
Organism: Echinarachnius parma; assembly: GCA_037951105.1. Lineage (NCBI taxonomy): Eukaryota > Metazoa > Echinodermata > Echinoidea > Clypeasteroida > Echinarachniidae > Echinarachnius > Echinarachnius parma. Next base: position 76,450 of record JBAMJV010002330.1, on the reverse strand, counting down.
CCACTGTCTTAATCATCATCATGGTCATCATCATCACTGCCATCACTACCACTACCACCACCACCACCACCGCCACCATCAACATCATCATCATCACCACCACCTCCACCACCACTACTGTTGTCGTCGTCATCATCATCATTTTTTGGGTACAAGCTTTCATACCCTTGGGATATCACATAATACTCATCAGTGTCTTTTAATTTTATTTACATTTAGGTACATTTGGACCCGAACAAGCACCCTCCTTGCTCACAGCACGGCTACAGCTTACTGGGAGATTCCTATTGGTGCGTCGCTGGGGAGGTATCGTCTGAGAGTTTATGGAGAGTTCAAGGATCTCGAGCAGCAAATTGGGTCTTACATGGGAACATCCGCGGAATTCTCCGTCGTAGGGTAACTTGTTGAAAAGGTTTTGAAAATGTGAGAGATTTAATCTATTTCCAGTGGAAATATTGAGAAGATTTTGTCTTAGAATTTATATGCGAAATTGAAGAATGAGGAACTGTTGATTGGGTCTCAGATTGGCACATCGTTTGAATTCTCTGTCATAAGATAATTTGTTGTATGGCTTTGAAAATATGATTGAAAAATTAATATGCAATAATTGACATTTATCTTTATGTATCATGAATTGTAAATTTTAGGGAAGATATTAATTTAGAGATTTTGTAGAATTCAAGGATCTGAGCAGCACATTGGGTCATACATCCGTTGGGTCTTACATTTGTACATCCGCAGAATTCTCTGTCTTAGGGTAACTTGTTGAAAAGTTTTGAAAATGAGATTTAAATCTAAATATGCAATCATTTTTAATTCATCTTGCCGTGTCCTGAATTAGAAATATTTGGTAAGATATTGTCACATGATTTATGCAGAATTGAAGGATGGAGAACAGTTAATTTGGGTCTTTTGGTATGGGAATACTTATGAAAATGAGATTTGAATTGTATTTATAATGCATTCCATACTTCCATCTGTATACATGTGATCAATAAACAAAATGTATAGGCAGATATGTAGTCTCAAGACTTAATGCAAACATTGAGGATGTGGATTTGGTTTACACGGTAACCTTCTGAATTGTCTGTCATTGTAAAAAAAAATGATGTAAAAATCAGATTTTGAAATGAATTTACAGTTATTTTCTTCCATCTATGTGTGTGTAGTCAAGAACAAATATTTGGAAGATATTGTTTCATAGTGCATGCAGAATTTAACCTCGGTGAAGAGTAGATTGGGTTTTATATAGTAGCCCCTTCCTCATGTGTAATGGATTAAAACATAAGTTGATTGTCAGTACTACATGATTTTGTTTGTCTTAATGTATAAATATTACTACACAAGTATATTGCACCCGTTTTTGGTGCATTCTTTGTGAACAATTGTGAAAAAGTATATTTAATATACAAAAATAAAGCATTTTATAACAATCAGACTTCATTTTAGAAAAAAATAATATCTGATGAATGTCCAGAAAATGATATTGAAAACAAGTATTTTCCCTGTATGCTTCGGGAAAAGAATGTTTTATACTTTTGGATATCCATTTTCATACATAATTGACAATTTTGTATTACTATAATGCTCCGATATAAAAAAAACACATTTATTTTATACCGTCCATGTGTTTCAATAGAGGGCCCTGCACTAATTTAGTATTAATGAGGTACAGTATTATATTTGGGGCAGGGAGGATGCAAGATACTGATGCATGTACAATATATTCTGTTTATAATATTGTCAAAGATATGTCCTGTGTTTATTTTATTGTATGTTTTAATATAATTTTCATTTCATTGCATAATAATAATTCATAATAAATATAAATGAATAAAGGGCTGATTTTCTTCTTTATATTTATTTTTTCCACAATCAAATAATCTGAACTTTTGTATAATAAACAAAATGTTATATTATATTCTAAAATTATACAAATCTGAAGTCTTTTTTTTAACATGCATTGTATGACCTGCATTAACAATTTTTCAACATTAAAAAAAAAGTATTATGTAATTAAGTGCACAAACACATGTACATATATCAGAACACATGAAATGCACATTTGCATATGTAAACTATAAATGAAACAGTAAATAATTTACATCATGTAAAAAACAAATTACGGATACAATTGAAAAGAAAATCACAGCAAGATAGTCTTTGTTTGAATATGAAATAAGCAAGAATATATAAGTTCCTATTACAAATCTAGATGTACATTATAGATTGTTTATCTTAAGCCCTCTGCAGACAGAGCCGACTCGACCCGATTCGACTGGTTTTCATTCGGATCGGCTCACTTTTCAGTGCCTCGCGACACACATTTTGCCAGTCGAGAGACAGTCGGATGCCAGTTGAGGCCGATTCAACACGATGAAACGGATCCGACCAACCAGGCCCAACTCTAGCCTGATTGAAACCAGTTGGATCAGGTCGAGTCGGCTCTGTCTGCAGAGGGCTGTACAGACATAATGCAATCCTTACTGACATTTAAACCTCTAGCACTTGCCCGCTTGTCCGGGGCAAATACAAATTGATATTGGGCAAGTAAAATGTCATAAATGGTCTAGTTTGCTTGCCCAATAGAATGTAGTTCCTTACATGACAATCTCATCTAGAAGTAAGCAGGCAAGTTAATTGTCTGTGTGGGCAAGTAAAATTTGAACATTTATGTTTTTACTTGCCCGAATGGGCCAGTAGAGAAAAAGGGTTAGTGTGGAGGCTCGTTTAAACCTTGATTACTGACAGACTTGAATACCAGACTTGAATACCAGACAGACTCAAGAAGGACTGCTACAAATATTCGTTCATACCACGAACTCTGGCGGAGTGGAATCTCTTACCAAATAACGCACGACAAGCCACATCGTTGCATTCATTTCAAGGACATTTGAGTAAGATGAATATGCTAGATTTCACTAGGAGGGCCCACCACGGGCTCCCCAATTAGGTGCGCACACCTAAACCCACCAAGTGCCTGCAACTGTATATCCGCATCATGCAGAGTTTGTTTGCAGTACCAAGAAGAAGTAGAAGAAGAAGAAGACTGTGTAGTCTATTTTGTGTGTACTAGGATATGACAAAACGAGGGGATATATTTTTTATCACAAGTTGTCTTGTCTATATTTTGTTTTCTATTTAAATGTATTTAGGGCTCTACAAACACACTTGCCTCTGCTTCCCAGGGCAAGTCAAATCAGTTGTGGGCAAATACAGTTTAAAGTCACTTGCCCGACTTGAACAAGTAATTTGAAACAAAGTTTTATTATGTTTTTTTTTTTGCATTTTAACCTTTTCACTCCGAGATTCTGAAATCTCCATAGACTTTGTACACAACCCACCCGGTTCCCATAGTCAATGGGTTAAATGAATGATTTAATTCAAAGTAATTACATATACAGTGTACAGTGTATGTATCTCTTGAGGTTTTCCGATCAAATCAGTGAATGTTCTTCATGACAATAACAAATCACAAGCTCTTTACCAAATTCAAATTTGTTTTGGCAAGTAACGTATCTGATTGGGCATGCTATTTTTCTAGGAACTTTTGCCCGGCCAACTGGACAAGACAGAAAATAATTTGTTGTAGAGCAATGATGTACATTTATGTATGTTTATGGACGGACGTAATCCTTGCTAACAACCTCAAACTCTGACGATTGGGTATTGTACGAGTTAATCCGTATCTGGTTGATTTTGGTGTATCCATGATGGAGGAGCCTGTAGGTTCCCAAGGGCTGGTCTTCTGGGATATCCCAGTAAACCGTTGCAGTCTTCGGCAGAGTGTTCTTGAACTGATCGCTCTCCCAGTAGAACCTGCAAGGAAGACAATATTAATAATAAAACCAGTAATATCAACATAGACAACATACAATAATATTGTAATGTTACAACAACAACAACAATAATATAGGTTTTCCCGGTCAAATTCGTAAAAACAGCAACCAAACTGACGATTCGATCATTCAAATTAGAGCGATTTTTCTTCAAGTGCTGTTCGCTATATTCATTTTCACTTTAAGAGCATTCAAATTTGTTAATAGGCATTTGATTTTGTACTCCTGTTCATTCAAATTAGCTTTTTTATCGTTCAAATTAACACTGCACAATCGTCATTCAATTTCGCGCTGGTATAGAAGAGCAACAAAACTGTACCTCAATCAACATTCAAATTAGTTTATAGGCACCCGATTTCGCACATTAAGCATTCTAATTGGTTTGGTATATAAATATTCCTTTTTCATATCATTTTTGCATTTGTTCTCAATTTGTATTTATCCATTGTGATGTTTCACACACTACTGTGCTAATTCAAAGACATATATTCCCTCAAAGCGTGATAAGTACACATTGTGCATGTGAATCACAGTGATTTTCATAATGAATTACAATCTCATTAATTTCAACAGTTTTTATTTGAATAAATGCTTATATATTTAATCTTCATTTAATTTATCTATAAATTTCATCATTATTCATCATGTTGATTTTTCTTTGTTTTGTTTGATTAATTTAATTCAATTCAAACATCCCGCCCTCTATATTTTTTTGTTGTCATTTACATAGTAATTGTACGCCCATGACGAATTAAAATACCCACTTTTTACAAAAGCTTGCCTATTGACAAATTTTAATGCCCGAATGCCCAGGACAACATTTTCCGCTCTAAATTGGATGCTCTTTGAGCAACGATTTAAATTGGATGCTCCTTTTTAATTTTATTTTGGCCGGAATTTACGATCTCGTGCTTGCAAAGTTAAATTGAATGACCATTTTAGTAAATCAAATGATGATCCCAATCATCAGTCAATTTCGTGCTAAATTGAATGATCGAATCGTCAGTTTGGCTGCTGTTTTTTTACGAATTTGACCGGGAAAACCTATAATAATAATAATGTTTTGATTTATACAGCCCCTAAATATGATTGATAATCATAATATAGGGCTTGCATTATTACCCCGCTCATTGGGCACACACAATAAAATAAAGAGGAACGTTGTTAAAGAGGACATTGGGACCATGAAAATTACCTGGTACATCGGGTTTCTTATTATATGAGGGTAACATTTTTTGTTTAAATGTAACAAGCTTTGACTGGTAAAACTACCTTTACCTAGTAATAAGAGGATTTTTTTATAACAAGGTTCTGCTATCTTCAGCTGTATTGAATATTATACATATTTTTCCTTGCTCTACCACAAGTGAGAAATAAGCTGAAATTGATTATACATGTAGGTAGTAATGGTTATCCAATTTACAAGCAGGCAAGTGGGTTTGTAGAGCGCTACTGAGCCCTGCATAATTATGTTCTGTACTTTTTATGCTTAATACCTTGTACACCAATCGTGGTCATCGTATACCATTTCCCAGCCCAGCCAAATACTTTCTCAATAACTTGCCCAACTAAAATTATTATCATTTACAACTTAACCTTTTGCTTACGGGAAGCAGGTGGACTATGTGCAAAGTCTATGGGATAAAAAAAAGACATTTGTGTAGAGCCCTGCATATTTCTGGACTTGTTATGCTTACCTTGTACACCAATCATAGTTATTGTAAACCGTCCCCGAACCTAGCTAACTACTTTCTCAAGTACAGTACTTGCCCAACTGAAATTATTACAACTTTATCTAAATTGTATAAGAGACATTTCTGTATAGCCCTGCATATGTTCTGTACTTCTTCTACTTCTGCTTCTGCTTGTTTCTGTACAAACGCATGGGGGTGTTTCACAAAGATCCTATTAAAGTTAACTCTAAGTTGGACTTAACAATTATGGAAAGCCATTTGTAGCCTTGGAATAAAAACTATTCAAAAGCAAAAATGCAAGTATTTTTAATAGACTTTTCATAAATTTTACATCAAGAACACGAAATTCCCTTGATAATAGAAAATATCAATGAATTGAATCAAGTTTTGATGCCTTTTAGAAGAACTTAATCAGAAATATTTCAAATTAGCTAATGGCTTTCCAACTTAGAGTTAGAGTTCAACTTAGGATCTTTGAGAAACACCCCCAGGTGTGGCTATCCTGTACAGTTGCGCAAATGCAACAATCAGATGCAAATAGCTCAGAAATTGTTTACATTGCCTCAAAATTTGTGTTTTCCAGTTTAAGTCCTTAAATCTTTGTAGAGTTTGGGCACAACGGTATTCATCCAGGAGCTGGTTCCATGCTTACCTAGTACACCAGTCATGGTCATTGTAAACAGTCTCCCAGACCGACCCATTCTGACGCTGAATTTCCAGGAAGGTGTTTTCAAGCTAAAACGAGATTGAAAGTATCGTGGTTAGTTTTTAGATCAAATAAATTACACATATTAATTTCTACGTCAATTCAGATGCTCAAATGATCATGGATATTGGTTCAGATTATTTTCATGCAGATATTAATACACTTCATTTATATACATGTAGCGTCTAATATGATTGATAATCATCTCTAAGCGCTTTACAATGATATTATTACCCTGGTCATAGGATACAATGCAAACCAGCACATGCGCAGTGCCATCTTGCGAACGACTTGCGAAAAGTGGAAAATACTTTAATACTGGCTCAGTGTACAGTGCAATCAAAACTAGCCTATAGTTACATATGTTTGGACCACCCTCAACATCTGCATGCATGAAAATCTTTAAATTAATATTCTCATAGCAAATGCTAATAAATTACATGTAGGTCTAAATTTGATGTTTCCAACCAACTCATCACGATCGACTGCTGTAAACTACGGATTTTTCTTTTTGTGGTGGAAGGTCACACATTCAGAACCTTGAAAGCATTATATACTTTTTAAAATGTGTTATAAAAGGCATATGTTAGAATAAACCAATTATCTTCATAGCAGCTAAAAGAACTAAATCAATGAAATGGCCGGGATAGTTTAATTTGCCACTATATGAATTGGGTATGTAGTAGGAAAATCTATCCATATTATTTATTGATATGAATGTGATAGATGTACATAATAGTGGTGAAAAAAACACAAAAAAAACATTTACTAGTATGATCTACTTACCATTGCCATTGTGTTGTGCCTCGGGTTGCCTGCCCAGAAGGTGGCTGTTACAACAGAACCCTGTGAAAAATACAATGGAATCATTATGATAACAATCATGATGATAATAATAATAATAATGATGATGATGATGATGATGATGATGATGATGATGATGATGATGATGATGATGATGATGATGATGATGATGATGATGATGATGATGATGATGATGATGATGATGATGATGATGATGATGATGATGATGATGATGATGATGATGATGATGATGATGATGATGATGATGATGATGATGATAATGATAATGATAATAATAATAATAATAAATAAATAAAAATAAAACGACAACAACAATTATAGTAATAACACTCTACCAATCACGCCACACCACGTCCATCTCGAGTTTATTTCTAACCTAACTGAAATGTTTTTTTTTTATATTTTGTTTGTGTGGGAACGAAAAAATGCTTGAAGAATATAATCAAACATTGAAGCTTTAATGTAGAAGACCAATCTGAAATGTAATCAGAAAAAGGACTGATTTTGAAGTCCCTAGTCAGATCTATTGTACGATCAATAAATCAATTGTATAATTAATCAGGAATCTTTATGTTCTGGCCCTGATATTTACCTGCCTATACTTGGGGTCGACATCCATGTAGATATCCCCGACGGTGACCCCATCTTCAAAGGAGTCAGGATCGGTGGGGTCCAAGCGGCCCTGCTGAACTTCCAGGAGGTTTGCTGGAGGAGGACCTGCGTCGATGTCCTCATTTCCCTGTTGGAACAAACAAACCAAACTTTAAAGCCTCCAAACAGTTTTTTAAATCGGTAAAAAAACATCCCATACCATCACATTTGTTGGAAGAAGAAGAAGCAAATATTTGGAGTTTTTGTTCAAGAATCTGAATCAGTTGGGCCCAAGAGGCCCTGCATGGCTTGAACATCAAGTAGGTTTGCTGGAGGAGGGCCTGCATTGATGTTCTCATTTCCCTGTAGAAAGAAACACATGGACAACCAAGCTTTAACCTTCTGAATGCGATTGTCAAATCTAGTAACACACACACTACACAAATAGAATCAGATATATTGATTTGCTTCTAACTGCACAATAGATTGAACATCCAGGAGGTTTGCTTGGGGAGGACCTGCATCGATGTTTTCATTTCCCTGTAGAAAGAAACACACGGACATCAAGCTTTCACCTTCTGAATGCTATTGTCAAATCTAGTAACACATACACACTACACAAATAGAATCAGATATTTGGATTTGCTTCTAACTGCGCAATAGATTGAACATCAAGGAGGTTTGCTTGGGGAGGGCCGGCCTGCATCCATGTTTTCATTTCCCTTTTGGAACAAACACAACGACAACCAAGCTCTAAAGCTGAGGAACCATTTTAGAAATGTGTTAAAAACATCCCAGAACATCACATTTGTTGGAGGATGAAGTTAATATTTGTAGTTTCTGTTCAAGAATCTGAACTGGTTGGGTCCAAGAAGCCTTGCTGAATATCCAGGAAGTTTGCGGGAGGAGGCCAGCATCAATGTCCTCATTTCCCTGTAGAAAGAAACACACAGACAACCAAGCTTTGAAAGGATCTAGCAACCTTCTTCTTCTTCTTCCGGGTAAAGTACAGGCCACCATCTGGTGTATCAACGTACTGTTTGGCTGGTCTGGTGCAGTGAATGTACAGTGCGATTTAAAATCTTCTACATAACTCTATGTGCAGCTAAAAAGACAGGGTTCCCCATTTATCGGAGTTGCATGCTTTGTACCTTCTGCCTGAAATGGTTAGCAGAGGTACAGTCGATTATATGAGCAGGTAGCAGGTTCCAGAGTTTAATGGTGTCAGGATAGAATGACTTCTGGTATACCTTGTCTGAATACATAGACCAAATTTACGTTCATCTCTAGTAGTACTTTCATTGTCATCCTCTTACTAAGAAAAGTATGAAGCCAGCTTTGGTTCTTCATTTTTTTTAAATTGAGATTCTTTAACCCTACAATTATTCTTAACTGGGCTATTTGAGACCAGGTTTTTACTGGGGGGGGGTCAATTTGACCCCCCCCTAACATCTCGGAGACCGCTCGTCCGATTCACGCGAAATTTTGCATGGAGGTACATTGAAGTGTGAGCGACGCGTTCATGTTTTCATTTGATCGATCCAATGTTAAATATGCAAATTATACGCATATTAATTAGCGAAAAACGCTAATTTTATGCAAAAATCCTCTTTTTGTCTGTAAATCACTAAATATTGCTCAGAATATGCTGATTTTGTTCATGAATATTCTCTATGACTTAACAGGTTTTCAAAAAAAAAAAAAGTTTTTTAATGTGTTTCTTTGTTTTTGGAATTTCTTATGTATTTCTTTGTTTTTTCGACTTATGTTTTTTATTGTTTTTTCCAATGGAAATAATTATTGACCATTATCCAACCATTTTTAGCCCAAAATTACATAATTGCAGTGATTAGAATGAAAAATAATGAAGATTTTGTCTTTTCTAGGGGAAAAAATCAATTTCCATAGGATTTGTACACAAATCACAAAATGTAGCGATTTTTGGGCCGACGCTCACTTACAAAAGGTCACGTGACTTTAGAACGGTATACCCGGTCGTCGCAAATTTGGTCTCAAAAGTTGCGCAAGACTTCAATGAAAAAACTCATGAAGTCACGCGGCAATATCTGCGCGCGTTGCGGAATTATCGCGCAAAAAGTCGAGGGGGGGGTCAAATTGACCCCCCCCCCAGTTAAGATAGGGTTAAAGTTTAATAAACTGATCAGTGAGTTGAGTCTAGGTGGACTTAATTCAAGCAGAGATTCCAGCAAGATGGTTCTTTACAAACTGCCTATCTTTTAAAGAACCTTTTGGCACTCAAAGATTAATGAGACCATTGCTAGATTCCAGTATGGGCAACCAAACAAAGTGATATAAAGTCATCATTGTCAAAATAAAACAGTGCAGAATCCCAAAACTAGTCAGAAATAACCGCCTTTATTACTGAAAATAGGATTTAATGAAGAAAAATATTTCTAAAAATCGACAAAAAAATCCTTAATGTGATAAAAATGAAAGTCATATAGAACCTAGCTTTAGGATTTACTTTGATTGATCTGAATTTTTAAAGCGGTCAAGCGGTCAGCCAGACAAAGTCTCAGTGCAATAAACGTCAAAACAGAAATGCATATTGTTCATGTTGTTATTACCTGAGCAAGATTCTGTGCCAGCATGCTGAATTGCTGGATGAAGGCTTGCATCTCGTGTTGGCCATAGATAGTGGAGGCTGCCTCATAGCGCTGGACCTAATGGTAGATGTCAATAAAAAAAGAAACAATAATCAGGACCATATAATGTAATGCTGCTGCTCTCACACATTGGCGAACAGAGGCATCAATCCGTTTTTATGATTGAAGGGGAGGTGGGGGGGGGGGGGGGCAAAATTACAACATTTTTGCCAGTGAGAGAGCTAAATTAAAGCCCCTCATTGGCATGTCCACAATTTTAAGACTGGGGGGGGGGGGGGGGGCGGCAGAAAATAGTTTTCAACCTAATGACACCAACGTAGGGGGTCTAGGGAGCAGGGCCCCAATAAGCGTTTCAATTTTAGCAACATAGAACTTTTAAGATGTAGATAGGAATACAAAGTTTATCCATCTTATATTACAAAACAAGTTTTATTCTGCGCTCATTGAAAGTGTCTTGATGGCTCAGGCCCTTAATGGGTTGAGTCAAGGGGCACCAACATTGGGGGACCACTGAAAAAATGAGGCCAATTACCTAACAACTTTGCAAGTGTTACAAATGCTTATGAATGCCCTTGTGAATCTTACATCCCAATTGATTGTTTCTTTTATCAGGTAAGCAGGTAGGACTTTGACCGAGTGCCGGTGCATAATTAACCGTAAACAGAAATGGATGTAATGCGATTTTGGAAAACCAAGACTTTAGTAATGTGAGAGTTTTAGGACTCTATTGGGTCTAGCAGAGCTACTGTACCAACATTGAAATTCAAAAATCAGGAAGATTTAGAGAAATTTCATCAGAAATCAGGGAGATATCTATCAAATGCACACAAACTAATGACCAATATCTGTCAATAATCTGGAAGATTGGCTGATGGGATGAAATCCGATGTATTAATCTTGGTCTTTTTCCAGGGATCGAGTCTCCTGCAAAATCAGGGAGACTTGGCAGCTCTTACTTACTTACTTTACTTGTCCAGCATTTGTATAGCGCCGTCTATCTAGTCAAACTATTCCGAGCTCTGGTCTTGGGTATTAGACCCTTTCAATATTCCATTTCTATTCACGACTTTAAAGATGAAAAGATGGGCATTAGAGGTTAGTGACTTACTGCATACTCCTCTGGCGTGGTGATGTAGTGAGTGTACGTGTTGGACAGACCGGTTATCACAACAGTGGCATCTGATTCTGGTATTCCCTCTCCATCAAGAACCTGAAAAAGAGAAACATTTCATCTACTTTTATTTTCTAAGCACAGAATATATAATCAATAAATGTACAATGTATAACTTGTGATCAATTATAAGCCCAAATTCCAAAATTTCAACTGATCCTGATGGAAGTCCCTGTCTAGAACCTAAAAATTGTAATTGTACAACTTCATAAATCTATTAGCTAAAACCACTAATTTATAATAATCAATAACTTTATGATTGTGATCAATTAACCAAATCCTAATGGCCTAGGTTATATTGATTTCTAAAATCTAATATGGTGCCTATATGTTCATATATATTCATTAAATATTATTTTCTTACATTTTTAAAACCTAAACCATATCCCGATCAATGAGGTCAAGGTTGGTTTTCTAATCCCTTTTTTATTCTCTTCTCTTCTCTATCCTGTCTCGCCTATTGTAAAATCAAACCAATTTAAGAAAATTGAACCCTGGTATAACATGCACACTTTCTCTATACATCACATAATAGTTAAAGTAATAGCAGTGTTACACGTCTATTATTTGCAGCAGCAGTAATATAATTTCCTACTTCTTAAAAGAAGTTCGGATTTATAAATCTGATGCGCGGTGTCATCTTGCGAATCACTTGTCAATGCCTTACACACAGTGCGTAACACACATTGGTGCTGTCATGGGTGAGTGCCAAGCTCACATTTTTGCACCACACAATGCACACAAATGCCATAAAGCTATACTATCCCTGGCACTCAGAGTGTTAAACAGAAGTGCAACAATAATGACCTGATAGACAGCTTTTCTGAGCCTGCGTCCGGCCATGGTGGTGAACTCGCCTGGGACTGCGTTGATGAACAGGTCCCCAATCCGCAGAATCTGGGTGGTAACTACGAACGGGTGCCATTGATATGGTCTGAAGGCCTGATGGTGAAATAATAATAAACATAATCTCTGAGGGTTTTATATAGTTTGATTGCAATAGGATATACATATTCAAACTCTATTCCAATGAAATGTCTATACATTATTTGTATCCATCCATCCATCCATTCATTCATCATTTCATCTATCCATCAATCAAACAATCTATTCCAACTATCTCCATCAATCCATTCTTCCATCCATCCATCAGTCAACTATCAATCAATCAATCCATCCATCCATTTATTTTTCCATCCATCCATCTCTCCATCCTTCCATCCATCCATCCATCTATTTATCCATCCATACATCTCTCCATCCATCCATCCATCCATCCATCCATCCATCCATCCATCCATCCATCCATCCATCCATCCATCCATCCATCCATCCATCCATCCATCCATCCATCCATCCATCCATCCATCCATCCATCCATCCATCCATCCATCCATCCATCCATCCATCCATCCATCCATCCATCCATCCATCCATCCATCCATCCATCCATCCATCCATCCATCCATCCATCCATCCATCCATCCATCCATCCATCCATCCATCCATCCATCCATCCATCCATCCATCCATCCATCCATCCATCATTCCATACCTCTCCGGTGGCAAGAAGAACAGGTTTGGGCAGATGACATTCCAGCATCTCCTCCGAGGGAGGCTTCAGTAGGTCACGGATGAAATCCCAGAAGCGACTTCCCTCAGTGTCCCCTGAGCAAAACAACAACAAAACATGTATTGACCACTTACTACAGACTTCATAAAACATTCTGATTTTGTATTTGTTCAGACTAAAAAATCTTAATAAAAGGTCTTAGTTGGTCAAACAAAATGTACATGTTTTGACTCCATTTTGGATATTCTTCTGGTGATTATAGAACCGTGTTTCCATGGTTCCCGTGAGATGTGTTCAGAGATGGGAGCCAAGTTTTTTCCAGTTCTGAGGAAAGCCTATATTATTTGCTTGAAACTTATAATAATATTATTGTAAAGCGCTTAGAGATGATTATCAATCATATATAAGGCGCTATATAAATCAAGTATATTATCATTATTATTTATATATATTGCCCTTCTCGTGCCAAATAAATGGCTTATATAAAGAGACTGAAGTCTACTCTACCTTCGTCTATGATTTGTCCCCCTAAAATGATCTAATACATTGAGCTTCTTTTGAAGTCTCCATATATACAGGCAATTTGGGATATGAATCCTATACAAAATATAAATAATATTTAATTTGAAAAAGTTTAAATAATATAATTGATTGAGTTATTCCAAAATTTGTGATCTATAAATCAATTAATTTTAACTTTCTATATATTTTTTGCCAACCTAACAATGGATATGATCATAATTAATATGACAATGCATGATCTGTGATTTTACTTACCACTTAATGCCAGACTGGAGTCATATCTCCATGAGAGTTATGGATGATGGATGGAAAGTGATCTACACAAAAAATGGTCACCATGTCATGAGCTGTGAATGAGGACACATAAACACAAGAACAATGTTTGCTACGTGTTGATTACAACCTGTACATGATTTGGTTGTATTTTCAATTCGACAATTTAAATAATTTTGCATACAAATAAATGTTTTCCACACACAGCATGAGTTCTTTACATGTAAATTGCATTCTGCATTCATTTTATGATTTTGTTTAATCAGTAACTTGTTGGATAGCACATTTAGAAACTTCAACTTACGTGAAAATAACCATGAACCATCCATATATACAGCCCAATGAAAGCAGAACTTAACACTAACTAATAAGGTCAAAAGTTACTTCACTCTTCTATAGAATTGTAATTTCATTTCAAAGATACAGAATTATGTATGAATTATGCATTCTCGGGGGACTTTCACTGCACATAAAAACTTAGATGGTCGCAAGGATCGACTCACTCATAGATGGACAAACTTAAACTAAAAATCATTACAGAAACAGACTAGGCAATATGTTCAAATTCAAGCAATATTCCATGCTAGATTTGTAACTGTTTTGCCTTGTGACACAAGTGGTCAAGTAGTGGCAATTAAACAAAACTTAAGATCGTTTAAATTCTAGTAGCCCAAAACATTAATCTGGTTGCCCCAAACAATGAAGAACATAACACATTGTTATATTTGGTTGCCATTCGAACCAGTGGAAATTAGGATTAAAGGCGGCCCAAAGCTAATTTTTATTTTTTTCCTTGCCAGTGGGCCTGTGCAATATCGAATAGTTTGTGCTATTCCTATTTTTGTGCCGAACTTACTAGGGGTTCAAATTAAAGCATTATTGAATAACTTGAATTATCCCTACTTGGTGATTGCAAGTATGATGAGTTTGTTCAGAATAAATGGACCTCTCGCTATTAAGCTACAACACCCCCCCCCCCGGCCCTATGTACTCTATGTACCCTATGTACCCCCCCCCCCCCCCCCCCCCCGGGCTATGTACTCTAGTATATCTAGAGGCGTACACTATCAACCCTTGATTGATTGCTAGTAAGAAGAGTTTTTTTTTCAGATTAAAAGGACCTCTTGCTACTGAGCTACCCCACTTGCTATCTTTAGTTGTCCCCGGCCAGTAGGCCTGTCCTTATTTTGAGTGCTGCAATATTGAATAGTTATTGAACACCCCTCCCCCCCCTACCTTGGGTGAAAGTGCAGAACCCCGGCACATCGGTGGTGCCCCCAGCAAAGCTGTACCCCATATTGAATCGTTTGTCTTATCCCTACTCTGTGTTTAGCTACATCCCTCCCTGGCTACGCCCCCTGCCTGGCTGCGCCCCCATGCCTGGCTACGCCCCCTACCTACCTTGGGTGAAAGTGAAGAATCCTGGCCCATCGGTGGTGCCCCCAGCAAAGCTGTACCCCATATTGAATAGTTTGCCTTATCCCTACTTCGTGTTTGGCTCCACCCCTCCCTGGCTACACCCCCTGCCTGGCTACGCCCCCTGCCTACCTTGGGTGAAAGTGAAGAACCCCGTCCCATCGGTGGTGCCCCCTGCAGAGCTGTACCCCATATTGAATAGTTTGTCTTATCCCTACTTCGTGTTTGGCTCCACCCCTCCCTGGCTACACCCCCTGCCTGGCTACGCCCCCCTGCCTACCTTGGGTGAAAGTGAAGAACCCCGGCCCATCGGTGGTGCCCCCAGCAAAGCTGTACCCCATGGCTGGGAAGCATGTTTTGACCTGCATGTTTGAAATGGAAACACAGAACAGGTGAAATGAATATGATGTTGTTGTTGGCATGAGAAGAGGATTATACAATCACTTTTACTAATGTTGTTGATGGCCCCATCCAGTGGCGTAGCCTGGTTGGACTGAATGAGGGAGCACATACATTATGGGGGGGGGGGGGCACACCTTATGTATTTCAATTTTTAATTTTTTTTTACTGATTTTCCCTTTATGTAATGCTAAACTTATTGTCTCATTATTGGGGGCCCCATCAAATGAAATAAAACATGGCATATGAAAAGTGGTATAAGCAAGCTTGTGGACTATGAATTTTCATGTACACACTTGAAAGCATCAGTATAGAAGCAGGATGTTTCATGAACTTATGTTGCCTTTCATATAGAGAACTGAAGTAATGAGATCTCATTATTTTGTTGCAACATAGCAATGGTTCTGAACAACTTGTCCTTTTATTTAGGATTTTGGTAGTGAGTTGGAGCAGGACAATTGCCATATTAGCAACCACTAGGTCACAAATTTCTTGCTTGCCTGACATTGTTTAGAACCATTACCCATGGCAATGAATAGCAAATGATGTCACACTTTGATACTCATTTACTCTTTAAGAAATTCATATTTCTTTCTTTTTTCTTTTAATTAATGTCCCTACCTTGAGTGAAGGTAAAGAAGCCTGTACCATCAGTACAGCCTGAAGCAAAGCTATAGCCCAGGGCTGGAGTGCATAATGTCACCTGGTCAGACCAGCAGTAGAATACATGTAAACACATCATGTGATACTAGTAAGAGTTTTTGTTCACATAGTCCCTAATATAAATCAGTATAATCTAAGTCCAGAATCTGGATAACTCATAGGAGCTAGTGAATGGGCACATTGTCCTATATACAATGTAACTTCATTTCTGTCTACCCTGTGCCGTCAGTACAGCCTAAAACAAAGCTATAGCCCATGGCTGGACTGCATAATGTCACCTGGTCACACCAGCAGTAGAGATATACAATATGTAATAATAGTTTTATTTATCGCTGTCCAGAATGAAGGGACATATTGACATGCATATCTATGCACATAATCTCTGTCTACCCTGTACCGTCAGTACAGCCTTGAAGCAAAGCTATATAGCCCAGGGCTGGAGTGCATATTGTCACATGATGATGGGGGTGTGACATAAAGAGTTGTGATTAATAGCAAGGTTTGGATGTAACGCAAATCAGAAAATAATGCGCATTTGAGCCAATCAGATTTGCGCATTTAAGTGCATTTTGATAATTGGGTCAATCCACGTCAAATCACCCAATTTTCAGAGAAATGTTCACCCGACCCCCTTCAATTTTGCTAAAATTCGCACCAAATGTTCCCCCAAGTGTCTCACGGAAAATTCTGAAATATTTTGCCCCAAGGTCAAACGGTTGCTAAGATACGGCCTCACCTAGCAACCAATGCGCGATTCTTAAAAGGTGTTATACAAAAATCAGCCATTTTCAACTGCCCCTCACAGCTAAAGTGAATGAGGGAGCAAGCTAAATTTTTGTAAGTTGAAAGAACTTTATTATCTCTAAAAGTTAAAAAAAATAAAAATCTGCTACAAAATTTCATTTTCGCGTACGAGGTCATCAAAAATGACCGTAAGTCGTAAAATTTAAATTTTCGGACAGTGTTTAGGGGTCAATAAAATAAATATGACAACAAATAAAGCAAAAGTAAGAATATAAATCAATTTAAAACAACTTTCTCTAAAAGCACACAAAAAATCAGCACAAAAAATGGTTCCGTTTTCGTGTAGGGCGCCCTCAAAGTCTGAACATATCAGAAATCAGCAAAGTTGAAGGTCAAAGTTCACCTTTAGTCCAACCTAGTAGAAGCATGAAAATTGGTGAAATGATAGACATTCATCTTTATTTTAGGGTACCACCAGCGAAAATTTGCTTCCGAAATGTTATCTAGCTTAAAAACGCACACGAAAATGAGGTTAAATACTGTTACGCAACCATTTATTGCCCTTTTTGGTTTTCAGGGGTTTTTGAAACCTTCTGTGAAAAAAAATAATCATGCTGCTAGGCTCATTTTAGCATGTCTGGTAGTCCTTAATGGGTTCTTCAAGAAAATGCATACATTGGGTAGGTTCTCTTACAGCATTGACCTAAAAAATGCATCTGAAAATGGTTAGAAAACACATGTTTTACAATTATTGTCAATTTTCTGGTAACGTGCCTGTGTTTACAGGCATTTTCAAACTCCAATATTTGTAAGATGGAAAGTGACATAAAGCTCATATCTTCTAATCTGGTAGACATTAATCTATATTTTAGGGAACTATCAGTGAAATTTTGCTCCCGAAATGTTATCTAGTAGAAAAATGCTCACAAAAATGGGGTCAAACACCATTACGCTACCATTACGCTACCATTTATTGCCCTCAAGTGGTTTTCAGAGGATTTTGAAAGCGCCTCTGAAAAAAAGTATTAATGCTGCTAAGCTCATTTTGGCATGTCTGGTAGTCCTCCATGGGTACTTCAAGAAAATGCATATGTTGGGTGGGTCTTTGTACAGCATTGACCGTGAAAATGCATTAAAAAATGGTTAAAAACACGTTTTTTAACAATTGGTCTATTTTCTGGTAACGTGCATGTTTTTACAGGCACTTTCAAACTTAAATATTTTCGAGATGGAAAATGGTTCAAAGCTCATATCTTCAAATCTGTTAGACATCCATCTATATTTTAGTGAACAACTAGTAACATTTTGCTTCCGAAATGTTATCTAGCATAAAAACGCACACGAAAATGAGGTTAAACACTGTTACGCAACCCTTTATTTCCCTGAAGTGGTTTTCAGGGGTTTTTGAAAGCTTCTGTGAAAAAAAGTTAGACATGCTGCTAGGCTCATTTTAGCATGTCTGGTAGTCCTTCATGGGTACTTCAAGAAAATGCATACATTGGGTAGGTTTCATACAGCATTGACCAACAAAATGCATCTGAAAATGATTAAAAAAACGTTTTTTACAAGAAAATAGACAAATAATTGTAAAAAATGTGTTTTTAACCATTTTCAGATCCATTTTTTTGGTCAATGCTGTATGAAACCTACCCAATGAATGCATTTCTTGAAGTACCCATGAAGGACTACCAGACATGCTAAAATGAGCCTAGCAGCATGTCTAATTTTTTTCACAGAAGCTTTCAAAAACCCCTGAAAACCACTTCAGGGAAATAAAGGGTTACGTAACAGTGTTTAACCTCATTTTCGTGTTCGTTTTTATGCTAGATAACATTTCGGAAGCAAAATGTTACTAGTTGTTCACTAAAATATAGATGGATGTCTAACAGATTTGAAGATATGAGCTTTGAACCATTTTCCATCTCGAAAATATTTAAGTTTGAAAGTGCCTGTAAAAACATGCACGTTACCAGAAAATAGACCAATTGTAAAAAACGTGTTTTTAACCATTTTTGAATGCATTTTCAAGGTCAATGCTGTACAAAGACTTACCCAACATATGCATTTTCTTGAAGTACCCATGAAGGACTACCAGACATGCCAAAATGAGCTTAGCAGCATTAATACTTTTTTTCAGAGACGCTTTCAAAATCCTCTGAAAACCACTTGAGGGCAATAAATGGTAGCGTAATGGTAGCGTAATGGTGTTTGACCCCATTTTTGTGAGCATTTTTCTACTAGATAACATTTCGGGAGCAAAATTTCACTGATAGTTCCCTAAAATATAGATGAATGTCTACCAGATTAGAAGATATGAGCTTTATGTCACTTTCCATCTTACAAATATTGGAGTTTGAAAATGCCTGTAAACACAGGCACGTTACCAGAAAATTGACAATAATTGTAAAAAACGTGTTTTCTAACCATTTTCAGATGCATTTTTTAGGTCAATGCTGTAAGAAAATCTACCCAATGTATGCATTTTCTTGAAGTACCCATTAAGGACTACCAGACATGCTAAAATGAGCCTAGCAGCATGATTATTTTTTTTCACAGAAGCTTTCAAAAACCCCTGAAAACCATTAAGGGCAATAAATGGTTGCGTAACAGTGTTTAACCTCATTTTCGTGTGCGTTTTTAAGCTAGATAACATTTCGGAAGCAAATTTTCGCTGGTGGTACCCTAAAATATAGATGAATGTCTATCATTCCACCAATTTTCATGCTTCTACTAGGTTGGACTAAAGGTGAACTTTGACCTTCAACTTTGCTGATTTCTGATATGTTCAGACTTTGAGGGCGCCCTACACGAAAACGGAACCATTTTTTGTGCTGATTTTTTGTGTGCTTTTAGAGAAAGTTGTTTTAAATTGATTTACATTCTTACTTTTGCTTTATTTGTTGTCATATTTATTTTATTGACCCCTAAACACTCTCCGAAAATTTAAATTTTACGACTTACGGTCATTTTTGATGACCTCGTACGCGAAAATGAAATTTCGTAGCAGATTTTTTTTTTTTTTTCTTTTACAGATAATAAAGTTCTTTCAACTTACAAAAATTTAGCTTGCTCCCTCATTCACTTTAGCTGTGAGGGGCAGTTGAAAATGGCTGATTTTTGTATAACACCTTTTAAGAATCGCGCATTGGTTGCTAGGTGAGGCCGTATCTTAGCAACCGTTTGACCTTGGGGCAAAATATTTCAGAATTTTCCGTGAGACACTTGGGGGAACATTTGGTGCAAATTTTAGCAAATTTGACGGGGGTCGGGTGAACACCACTGGTTGATTTGACGTGGATTGACCCAATTGCATTTAATCACAATTCTATGTATGTAACACCTCCCTGGACAGACCAGCAGTACGTAGATACATGTACATGTACAGTAATAATTGTTGTGATTCTAATATGTACCTTCTATAAATCAGTATCATCTCAATCTGGACTAGGAATTGGGAGTGGCGTAGTGTTGTCTGATTGATATGGGGGTGGGGGCAAGGCGTGTGATTTATTCTTTACCTTAAAAGAATGTTACCTTTTTTTCTTCTTTTTTTTACCGTTGTTCCATTTTCAGCCCATTGAATCTTGAATCTAGAAATATATGCATGCTTTTTTAAAATAAAGGAACTACCATTTCAAATTTCAAATGTCTGGGTTCTAGATTCGTACTTTAGCACCTTTAGACTCATTATCACTCCAAGGTACACATAGTTAGGATAATACCAGGATACGCAATGCTGATGTTAATTACGCCCACGGTTCATCCAAATCAGTGTCAACAAAACATCAACAAACTGTAGATGAAAATAACTCTTATCTGGCTTGGTTATCTAATAGATAGATTCTCAGCTAGAACACCTTAATAACAAACAGAAACACTAATCAAACCTAAAATACTAAGGTCAAGTTGAGATGTCACGTTGCAAGATTTCATAGACAACATATTAAAAAAAGTTCTCTACATCTTTAACCTTGGTTTAATCCAGAGTCACTTCATAGAAATTCCATCATGTTTACAAAATGGTCTTTGACTTGATCTTCCAGCGCTTCATGTTGACTAACTAAAGGAACATTTTGGGTTGAGAGAAAATGAAGAACCCCAACAAACATCACCACAACAAACAGACCTAATTGCTGCTCACATATAAATTTCTTTAAATGTCCCACCTTGGTTTATCTTCCAGAGTCACTGTTGACAAACTGGTCTTTGACTTTATCTTCCAGTGCTTCAGTTGACTCAATAAATGAAAATACATCACCATAACAATTGCATAAGAAAATAAATATTTTAAAAAAGTTATCGAAATGTCTATTACCTCGGTTTGATCCTCCAGAGTCACTTCATATTCAGTCATGTTTACAAAGTGGTAAATAGAACCAATAGGACCAGAAAGATGTCCTCATTTTTACAATTCACCCCCATAATAATTTTAATAAAAGGAATAAAATTTAAATAGACATGTATTATAAAGTACTCTAGATCTCCAACCTTGGTTTGATCCTCCAGAGAAACTTCATATTCAGTCATGTTTACAAACTGGTCTTTGACTTGAAAATACATCACCATATTAAACAATTGCACAAGAAAACAAATCTGTAAAGAAAGTTCTCTAAATGTCTAACCTTGGTCTGATCTTCCAGAGTCACTTCATATTCAGTCATGTTGACAAACTGGTGAATAGAGCCGACGGGCCCAGACAGCTGCTGACTAGCAGACTCGTACAACTCCTGAACAACAAACAAAGTAAAACAAACAAAGTAAAACAAAGGCAGAAAATAAACAAAATTAACATGAACTTAATACAAAACATGTATGTGTTAGGAAAAGGTCTGCAATGTTTTATTCCAACAAGTGAACAGCAATAATATATCGGAAATAATATCGCTAATGATATTCGTTTGTCTCGCAATGTCAAACTAGGAATCTAAACGATCAGGACGTTTCGTATGCTACTGCAATACTTTGTCAAATGATAATATCGAATGTAGACACTCGGCTTTTATGCTCTACCGTGGCTCCCAACATCACAATCTCGCATGAGCGATTGCGTTCCTGATAGGTCAACAACGGAACACGCCGATTGGCCGGTGCACACGGGCAAACAACCAATCAACGAGACACTGGATCGGCCCGCCTAACGAAACAGCGTACGATACGTCGCCACGACACTACCCCGGGATAGGTATGTGTACATGTACCTTAGCAATAATATACTTTGAAATGTTACAGTAAATGTTAATTCTAGGCCCAAAACAATTTGTAAATCAATGATATCCGAAGATTCATAATCAATGATACAATTGAAGAAGTCCTTTAACCCATTCACTACAAGATTCTGAATTCCCCATAGACTTTGTACGTAGCCCACCTGGTTCCCGTAAGCAACGGGTTAATAAATAGGCATCATATTTTGAAAATCTAAATGTTTCTTTTATTTGACCGAACTGGCAACTCCCATACCATATAAAGACAAATTTGTATACATACTAAAAATAATAAACTGCATAGTGTCTGTAGACATATTTGCTAATATGTATTAAGCAAAATAGAAGTCATTTATTTTGCAATTATAATAACAATATACAACACGTATAATGCCTTAGGAAGAAAATATTCTATTAAGCGCTTTCACTTTTGAGTAAATTTGACATGGGATAAGTATGTACCTTAGCTTTGTTGTATTGCCTTTCTCCAATCATCTTTGTACTCTCAAACATATCCTTTCCAGGTCCGCTGCCGATACACATCTCGGCCTGTGATGGAAAAAATCATAATCATAAAAAATGTTTTTATTATCATCAATGTCATTTTGCCCATACTCATATAGATATAATCAACAGCAAATCATTTTCATCATAATCACCATCATCATCTTATAACAGTTAAATTGATCTTCACCATTATCACGACTACGATCAACCTCACCATCATATTCATCATCATTACCGTCATTATTTTCGTCATCATCGTCATCATCACCATCATTGTTTGTCACGATCATCAGCATTATTGTCACCATCATCATCACCATTATAATCATTCCCACCATCATCACCACCATCACCATCATCATCATCATCACCATCATCATCATCATCATCATCACCACCATAATCATCATCACCATCACCATCACCATCATCATCACCATCATCATAAACATCATCACCATCATTATGTTTGTCACCATCATCATCACCACCATCATCATCATAAACATCATCACTATCATTATGTTTGTCACCACCACCACCACCACCACCACCACCACCACCACCACCACCACCACCACCACCACCATCACCATCACCATCACCATCATCATCATCAACACCATGATCATCATCATCTTTGGAATCTTACCCTGCCATTGCACGAGCTGGTCTCTGCGTCACACGGCAAGCCTGTGTCTATGCACTTCGGACCAAATATATTGGGGGAGACATCGCCCTGGTTGGAGTTGGCGAAAGCGGCAACAAATCCATTCCCGTATTCCTTCTCTGCGAGGTAGGAGGCATATCCCTTGTTGTCCCCACTGATCAGTTGGTTGGTTCTGTTCATACTGACTGGATGCACGGCAAACCAACTTCATGATTTGAAGAAAAAGGACACAACATGTGCAAGACAATAAGTAAATGATGGATAGATCTTTAAAGCGGCCAATTGAATGAACAAGAAACTGGTCACTTTAGTTAGGTGACCTCTATAATAAGGTTCTCATATTATTCCATCACTTAAATGGATCACTTTTGGGGGCCAAGACAGATTTGACTGCGTATGGTTCAACTGTATTATCATTATTTTGTCACATAGCAAATAATTTGTTGATACTGCCATCTGTATGCTAAAACCATTCCCTTTCATTTACTCTATGAGGATTGCAAAATCTAGTAGGGAACATATTAATTATGTCAATTAAACCACATGTAGTCTTACCTGATCAGACCCAAGTTGTTGTCATTCTCATCCACAAACTTTGCCACAGTCATCAGGGTGTCTGTATCATTCATGTATCTGAATAAGGAAAACAAAAAATCAATTTATTAGTCTGTAATGCAGTTGTCATTTGTATGACACACCTCTTGACCCCCGAGAAAGGTGCGTCATTGTACCAATGTGCGTCATCCTTTTATGAACCATGACGCACCCTCCGTCAGAAAAAGTGACTCACCATTAGGAAACATTGACGCATATTTGAGTCAAAATTGTGACGCACCATTTCATGAAAATTATGGTCCTATTGACGAACCTTGTGATGCATCCATGTTAATGTGACTGACTATGACGCACACATGGGTCAGTGTAGTGACTGACCTTTTGCTTCCATGACGGTACTGTGCGTCATCAATATTGGAGTACATGATGCACCTTTCCCGGGGGTCAAGAGGTGCGTCATACAAATGACACCTGCATAACCCAGAGACAATTTCTATCATAACATAAACAAGATGAACCCGAGAAGGGAAAACAACAAAGAATTATGTTTATATAATCATTTATCAACCCCTTACGAACAGATTTGTGCATTCTCATTGAGATATTAATTTTTTCATCAGCATGGACTTTAAACAAATGTGTATATACAAAAGGCATTCATTGACTATACAAACTTTGTTGGCGTTCCCTTTTTTATGGTAATTGTAAAAATTCAAAAAGTTTATTTTGTATAAGAATATCTTACCCAACATTTGATGATGGACACAAAAGAAAAAGAATTAGAACAGGCAATACATGATTTATTGCCAACTTACTCAGCTCGTTCAGCAGCAGGATTCGCCATATAGCCGGTAGGACTTCTGTTGATATTGCTGTCATACAGGTTGCCTTGGTTGACATGGACATTGCCGGGCGTTAATGCCGCATGAGCCCTCTGGATGCTCTGTTAAAATGAACAAATTATTATATGAGGGCTGCATGTGCTCGAGTTATCTGGGAAAGTGTTTCCAGAAAAATCAAATAATTTTCATCCGTTAACCCCTTCTCTTCGAGATTCTGAAATCCCCATTGACTTTGTACATAGCCCATCTGGTTCCGGTAAGCAACTGGTTAAGGTAAAGTCTTCAGACAAGAGGGTTGCACCTACAAGTATATTATCTTCATTTCAATAGCCTGAGACCATAGGTCTTATCAAAGTAAGCAGTGCAAGTTACATCTGACCTTGTCCTCTTGTATTTCTGAGCATTTAGCTTCCCTTACCTTTTCTATAGATGTTTTATACATGGTAGGAAGTAACATTTTCAATACTAATACCCGAGTAATGAATCAGTAGTAATCATGGACAAATAGTTACTGTACCACGATGATTCCAGTGACAATGGGTGGAATTCACAAAGGAAGTTTGTAGGAGGTTTGTACAAACCATGGTTTGACTATGGTTTACATCTATGGAATGCTGCTCGCATACCGTAAATTGTAAATCAACATTGTTAACAAGTATGGAGTTTACATTCCTTCGATCGATCTCCATCAGTTTACAAATGGCTTTCCATAGATGTATTAAACCTCCTACAAACCTCCTTTGTGAATTCCACCCAATGACTTTGTGACTTTCCTCCGCAAAGCCGCCTGAAGTGGTTAATAGGAAAGTCAAGTACTGGGCGTAGCCACCGGCCAGACCCAAATGATCCTAACTCGGTGCCCATCAAGACGACATTTTGTTCTGTGTATCTGTCCTAAGGTGTACCACCAAGTGCCGATTACCTATCAAACACCCGAGGGGTGTTTCACAAAGATTCTAAGTTGTACCTAACAATTATGGAGAGCCGTTAGTTTCTTTGTAAAACTGTTGAACCAGTTCTTTTAAAAAGGCATAAAGTTTGATAAAATATTTGTTATTATCAAGGAGTCTTGAAATAACTTATATATTTTGTTGTTGGAAGTCTCAAATACTTGCACTTTCGTTTTGCTTTTGAATATTTCAAGGCTACAAATGGCTTTCCATAAATGTTAGGTCCAACTTAGAGTTAAGTTCAACTTAGAATCTTTGTGATCCCAGTGACGATGACTTCATGACTTTCCGCCACAAAGCCGCCTGAAGTGAAGAGGAAAAGGACATACTGGAGGTATATCCTCCCGGACCCGAATGAGCATGGGTGCCGCTCAAGACGACGTTCTTTTCTGTGTATCTGTCGAACGGAGCACCCAGCGCTAATAACCTATCGAACACCTGAAAAACAAACAAAGTAAACTGTTTGGACAAAAGAAACAAAATACTACAGCACTAACCTCAATGATTCCAGTGACGATGACTTCATGACTTTCCGCCACAAAGCCGCCTGAAGTAACGAGGAAAGTGAAATACTGGAGGTAGCCTCCCGGACCTGAATGACTGTGGGTGCCACTCAAGACGACATTCTTTTCTGTGTATCTGTCGTACGGTGCTCCTAGCGCTGATAATTGATTGAACACCTGAAAAACAAACGGAATAAACCCTGTTCAAAAAGAATGTTCACCATAGAAATGTTCTTAACCAGGTCTCGACCTGTATACTGGCCTGCTGGTAGGCCCTGAGCTGGTCAGATTTTACTTCAGGCCATCACAAAATTATGAAATTAATATTTTGGTAGCTGCCTACAAAATGTTTAAACGATGCAATGATGAAAGCATTAATTAACAAAACTCAGATTCTTGCACGTCAAGTGACAAGTCACATCCATAATGACAATTTACACCGACATACAATGTATGTTATGAGAGTCTGCGAAAAGGTATTTCAATAAATATTTAGTGGATTATTTTGGTATGAGAGACAATTCAAGGGCCTGACCACTCAAAATTGGGAAAAAATTAGTTTACTGGCTCGACTGGGCCACTACCGCAACGAGTTAGTGTGGAGCCCTTGGTTAAACTGCCAATGTGGACAGTTATTCTTAAAATAAGGGTGATAATCTGGATATTAAACATTTGTGATATAAATAGATAGAACTTTAAAGATGTGGAAATATGCTATCCATTCAAATTTGTTCATATTACATTATTTGTTTTGTTTTACAGACATTCTCTATAACTCCATTTCTATTGAAGAAATTTAACAATTATGTATGTGTAATAATTTTAGATTAGGCTATTATAATTATACCATTAAAAAATATAAATCCATTACAAACAAACCTCTATATTGAGGGCTGTACATCCCATTGCGAGATCTGCACTGACAAACACATTGCAGATGTCAGTAGCATTGATCTCACAGGTGATGAATGCCCGGCTGTAGAGACGTGTGTGGATGCCTGCTGTGCGCTGGTCAGGGTGGGCATAGCCCATCTACACAAAAGAAAGGGTAATCATTGGTAACAATGTAAGAAGAATACCTCAGAGGAGAAGGATGAGAATAAGTTCAGGGCCCCGTTTCATGAAAGGGTCTAAAGACCGTCCTAACTCCTAACTGTCACGTGATTATGACTGAATTACGTACATTATGTATGTAATTCAGTCATAGTCACATGATAATTAAGACCATTTCATGAAACGGGGCCCAGGGATACAAAGAAGGGGGAGGTGGAGGAAAGAAGAGGAATGGGGAGATATCCGGGAGGAGACAGAAGTGGATCTGATAAATGCCCGACTGTGGAGATGTGTGTGGACACCTGCTGTATGCTGGTCAGAGTGCGCATAACCCATCTCATCTTTAAACAAAGGGAAATGTAATGTAAAAGTATTTACCAATAGTAAGGATGAGAATGAGGAAGAAGGTGAGCAGGAGGAGGGTGAGGAGGAGGAGGAGGAGGAGGGTGAGGGTGAGGAGGAGGGGGGAGGAGGGGGGAGAGGAGGAGGAGGAGGAGGAGGAGGAGGAGGAGGAGGAGGAGGAGGAGGAGGAGGAGGAGGAGGAGGAGGAGGAGGAGGAGGAGGAAGAGGATGAAAGCCCAATTGTAGAGATGTTGTACATGTAGATGCCAACTGTAGGCTGGTCAGGGTGGGCAAAGCCCATATACAATTAAGTAATAACAATACTCAGGGGAGGGATGAAGATGATAAGAATGAGGAAGAGGGGGAAGAGAAGAAGAGGAGAACTAATAGGGGAGGAAGAAGAATAAGAGGAGGCAAAATAAGTGGTTAAGAAGAGAGAAGGCATCATAAGAGGAAGAATATATGAAGATGAGAAGTAAGATGAGAAGAAAGAAGATGGGAGAGGATGAGGACAACAAAGATATAAAGAAGAGGAGTGAAGGTGTAGGAAAATGAAAATTAAGGTGTTGAATAGGAGGAGGAAGAAGAGGAGTTGATGAATGCCTGAACATGTATGGAAGCCACCTCTACACTGGTCAGGGTGGGCAAAACCAATCTACAACCAAACAAGATTGATAATTAGCCAATACCAAGGATGATGGGGATGAGGAGGATGTGGAATCAGAGTTCTAGGCGGAGGTCTGGGAGGAGGAGGAAGAGGACAAGGAGGCAGGGGATAAAAGAGGAGGGGGAGGAGGGAAAAGGAGAGTGAAGTAAACAAAAGAGGAAGTGGTGAAGGCCTGACTAAATTGCATCAGACATTTATGAATGTCGGCTGTGCAGCAGCGTTTTGGAAAACAAATTCAAGCAGAGCAGTAGAAGATGGAATGTTATAGGAGGATTGAGGAGGAAGGGGAGTTGACAAAAAGTAAGAGAAATGGGTGGATTAGCAGGAAGAGGAAGACAAGAAGGGGGAAAAGGGAAAATGAGAGGGAATAAGAAGATAACGTGAAGGGAGAAGATGAAATGGGTAAACCGGAAACCCATCAACAAACAATATTAATTTATAAGTACTATCAATAATTATTGTTGTGTGGCCACTTTTATAATCTGCCAAATTACAACAAAAAAGATTATATAAAAACAGCAATGTAAGAATGTTTGTACTCCCAATCTTTCTTTGAATTATTTCATTAAGAATGTTGACCAATTCATAGTCATGCAAACAATTAAAGTGACTCCTGAAAAAATAATATGGCAACATTTATCAGATTAAAATTATATGAATTCAAATTGATAAGATTGTATTGTTTCTTTAACAATTTTGTTGGACTACTTCACAGTTATGAGAACAATTCAAGTGGTTTCTAAATGCAAATAGATTTATAAGATATTAGTCTTTCTTCAATTAAGATAATTTGTCCAACCCTGCATGTCCCTGTAATTAGATCTAGAGTAGTGACCATGGAATGGGTGTGGCTTATCTGATTACAAGATGCTTGTTTGGGATCAAAGATCAAACTTAATCGTGACATAGGCTTTATACAGAGCTTCTTCTACACTAGAGTAAAGTTTGTAAGTCGTCTGTTTATCATCTGAAATTGGGAACAGAATACAATAATGGTGACTTGGTAAATATGGGACAGTGTACAACCAGTCCCAGAATTGCAAACTAACTAAACAATACACATGATTGATGCTTCATAAGTTTGGTGACCTATCATGGAGCTCATCACAAAATAAACAATGCAGTAGTCCTCAAATTCAGACATCATTGTGAAAACTTATATGATATGCCCAGTGCTTCATTTGACAGCTTCATCACCTAATGCTATACTATACCAATTCAAAAGCAATACAATTCTTTAAATGTTCTACATGTATCAACAAATTTATAATTTCAGTGTTTAAAGTGCATTATAACTTAAAGTAATTTAATTCAATTAACTCTCTTTGCGCCTGTGATGTTGATTAAATCGTTGCCATCATCAAAATCATATAACAATGATTATTACTTCAACAGTGCCATAGGTTTTAGCACACAATATTACACACTTTTAACAATAATCATCCTCATGGTCACCATCATCATCATCATCACCTTCATGGCATCATCATCATCATCATCATCATCATCATCATCATCATCATCATCATCATCACCTTCATCATCATCATCATCATCATCATCATCATCATCATCATCATCATCATCATCATCATCATCATTACCATCATCATCATCAACATCACCACCAGTTTTCACCGATCATCACTGCACTGTACTGCT
The DNA here is from genome assembly GCA_037951105.1 of Echinarachnius parma. Taxonomy (NCBI): domain Eukaryota; kingdom Metazoa; phylum Echinodermata; class Echinoidea; order Clypeasteroida; family Echinarachniidae; genus Echinarachnius; species Echinarachnius parma. Next base: position 46,452 of record JBAMJV010002330.1, on the reverse strand, counting down.
GCAGCTAGTGCACGGAGCACGGTCTCACAACAACATCTTACCCGGAGCGGGCCGGGGAGGGAACACTCGTTACGTAGCATCAAACTTCGTGTTTCTATACCAATTCTGGTGATTGTTTTCTTTCAGAACTCATTTATTTTCCGTAAGTGCACTCAATTATGACTTACCATATTCACATCTGCGGCAGGCCCAGTAATATCTGCTTTCCCTATCCCGATCAGGAATTGAGGGTCGGCTGCTGAAGCAGCAGAAATTATGAGACAAATCAGAAATATTCCGCTAAACGGAGCCATTTTCGCGTGTCCAGTTTAGTATAATATTGACTACACATACACAAATATACACAAGGCGTACGCGTAATAAAGAACTGAGAGGTGGGAACCGTTACCCCTCAGGGCAAGTTTTGTTCACCTGACACGCAAAAAAATAAATTATCACGATTTCCCAACCCAAAAATTATATACTCAATGACTTTTCCCGAATATGATATGATATATGCCCGAGTGACAACATGATTTGGTCTGAATACAATATGATTTTTCAAAAATATGAAAAGTTTTTGGCCGAATATGACATGCCAATGCCCGAATGTTGGGCGGTTTTAATTGCCCTATTATATGGACTTCTTTTTTTTTTAAACTCCAGGGCGGGGGGGGGGGGGGGGGGGGGGGGGGGGGGGGGATACTGCAGCTCCCCTCCCAGGACCTCCCCCCTGCCTGAATCCGAGCTCCTATGCATATGCGTTACATTTGGGGTGGTTTCAATCGTTTCATTTTTCTTTTCTTTTGCGTCTTATGTTTCTTCTCTACTTTTCTTTTGGTAATTGTACTATTTTCGGTACTAAAATTATTACTTGTTGCCCAATGAGCGGTGGAATGCACATGATTGTATAAAGGGTATCGACCTGACTGTTGATACCTATACTATAGCGGTGCCATAGCATTTTTTGGATGATTTATAAAATGTTATTATATTAAAAAATATTTGAATAGTAAATAGAAAAGTAATTGGCAACAATAGTCACATTTGACTGATTGCCACCAAACAGCAACAACACTTTATTGTGCACAAGCGAGGGTGGAACCCTTCTTATACAACAGGGGCGTCGATCCTGAGGGGCAGGGGGCGGTCGCCCCCCCCCCCCCCCTCCCAATGAAAATATTGGGGGGCGAACATATTATTTCGCCCCCCCCCCCCCCCCCCCCAATAATTCCAAAAATGAGGAAGAAAAAAAAATCGAACGATATCATGCCAAAGAGGGGAAAGACACATTTATCAATAATTAATCTTCAAAATAGCCGTTTTTCAGTTTGAAAAGGACTGTAAATCTCTTTTTTGCATACAGTTTCTCATATTGCAAGTTTCATTTTGGTTGCGGGAACTCACCTTTCGAAATGCGTTGGGCAGTGCAATTTCTCAAACGAGTTTATTAAACCCTCATCTACTAGCACACCGTCACAGAAAATAAAATAATCTTAAATAATTTCTTTCAGTCAATTCGGTCCATATGCGCTGAACGCAAATCAAATTGGAATATCATGTCCCCCCACATTTGAAAGTGGAGGAGATTGTCCCCCTCCCTTTGTCATTATGTATGTTTGGTTCCATACTTATATACTTCATATTACGTGAAATTTCTGTCTCAGGTGTGCACCAAATCGTACAATTTCACGCTCACAAATACAAAAGCTCCAGCTACTGTGGGAGGGGGACACCCCCTCCCACACCCTCCCCCGCTCGGTCGCTTCGCTTCCTCGCAATGTCTCTCCTCCACTTTTGAGAAGTTGTTGACGCCCTTGCTTAGTTTCATGCATGTTCATGGGAGACCAATGCCCTAGACTATATCGATGGCTCTATAGTATACAGGATCACGTGGATCCATCTCATGCAAGGCTCAATCTTTTCCTCGCTATGCCCTTTAAAAATACGTTACGAGTAGGTTCACTATTTTATACAATTTTAACACCCATTATTGTCCCCCAAATGTGGGTTCCCCCCAAAGTCAGGTCTTCGAGCCATCAAGACACTTTCAATGAGCGCATAATAAAACTTCTGGGCATGCCAATGTGGGGCTTCTAGCTCTCTCAGTGGTCACTCTGGAACAATTTCGCCCCCCCCCCCCCCCCCCCAATCGCAAAAACGGATCGACGCCCCTGTTATTCAATGGATTGTACTCTAAATATTTAGTTTTGTTAATTTTGTTAATTTGTACATAAATCCGTAAAGGGATAGTTGAGTTTTGGTAGAGAAGGCGCTACACAATTTTTTTGTTGTGAGATAATGAAAAACTAAGTGTAAAATTTGAAAGAGCATATCCATTTTAATGGCAGAATAAACTTTATTTGATCAAAATCGGTTCAGAAACGGCTGAAATATCCAGAAACATATTCATTTGTAATAAATGTGGGGTCCCACAAGTATTCGATAATTTTGAACCAGCCGTTAAAATTTGTTTTAAAATGCTTCCTCTTTTCAACATTTTTCAAAAGAGGTTTTTAGATAGTATCTGTTGTTGATTATCTCTCTATCTAATCACTATTTCATCACATGCACAATATGATTTAAACAAATGCGTTTTTATAAAGCGCCCTCTTTAGTTTAAACAGCTCTTTTTGAATGATAACATGCATTTAACTTAGTCGTTTGTAATTTTTTAATTCCTTTTGAGCATGGTGGAGTTATAACTATTAGTTTGTAATGTAATGATGCAGGTTTTGGTTACTCAAATTCAGTTTGACTAAAACTGTACTCTCTCTACCAGAACTCAACTATCCCTTTAAGCGCTTAGCCTTAGAGGCTCTTTGCAATATGCGCTATATAAATGTATATTATTATTATTATTATTATTCCCCTCTAGTAGAATCCATGCTACCACCTAGCTCTCCCTTCTTGGTGTTTGCTTCCCATCCCCTTTGATCAACCTGAAATGTGCTCTGTTTTGCCATAGCGCCCTCAATATGTATTTTGTCAACTGAAATACCAATTTGTTTTACAGAGCCGACTCGACTGGTTGTCATTCCGATCGGCTCAGTTTTCAGTGCCTCGCGACACACATTTTGCCAGTCGAGAGACAGTCGGATGCCAGTTGGGGCCGATTCAACAAGATAAATCTGCTCCGACTGACCGGGCCCAACTCTAGCCTGATTGAAACCAGTCGGATCGGGTCGAGTCGGCTCTGTCTGCGCCGGGCTTTAGTGTACGTATAGTTTATGCTGCAACTATTTTCATTATGGCCCTGGCAGGTGTCGCCAAACGTGTCTTCTAATATTTAGCAGCTCATAATATTTAATTTCAGTTCTACAATTCTTCATAAATAACTGTTTTACATCTAAGCGACAAAGGGACATGGAGAATAGCATCATCCACAGTTAGTGAATATCACTTTGCACTTTTGCTCAGTTACTCGGCCATATAACTTCCATTTAACTTGAAATTTTCACACAATACCCAGTGGACATATCAAATAATAACAGATCATTTGCATCAACCATTCATCACTTTTTGCACAATCATGTCAACAAAGTTACTATATAGATCCCTTTAAATATGTCGGTAGATTATTTGACATCATATCGCCAAGTTTTTTTGATGTGTAAAGAGGTTTTCATATCATTGTGCTTAATAAAATCATTAGAGATTTCAAGATATTAATATTAAAACATGCAGTGACAAGGTATTTATGTTGTAAATCTATTGTAAATTGTTAGCTGGGGTGCATTTGAATGTGTGTCAATCTTGACTGATGTGCATTAATCATTTTGTTATTTTTTATCAAGTTCACTAACAAGTACAAGGACTTTTATAATTATGATTTATGTCACGCATGATTACAATAATCACTATTGAAGAAAATGTGATTTATTTCCTTTGTCCGCCAAAGATTTATATGACAAATGTCTGTATACAATGGTCACCTATATACATGGAAAGGTCATTATCATATTTTCTTATTAGACACATGTATACGTACGGCCACGACTACACGAGCTTGCACATTTTAGAGCTGCGTAGTATTCCGTTTCACAAGATACATAACGATTTTATCAACGCCGGAGTTTTTTGTTATGATATCGCTATTTTTTGTTAGCATTTTATAATTATAAGTGTTTTTCTCCTTTTCCATGATTTCGTTGATTATTCTCTGCAGATGAGTATTTTAATAGTAAATGAATTTTTAAAAAGAGATGCGATGCATTTGATTTAGACCCATGCATAGTACTGATGGATCGGATGATGAATGCGTGGCCTAAGGTTATCAAAAATCAGCCATTCATTCGAAATGTGTAGGCTTATCCATTCTATCGAAAACGCATGCACAGAATTATGAATATAATATTGTGGATAATAATAAACATTAATCATCGAGATTCTATATAATCATGGTTCTCACATATATATACACACGATTGCTGGCGACTAACAATTACATATCTCGTAATTCTTCATAATTTGATGCAATTATTATTTGAATACATGATTACTATCATACTTATATGTTTTATATCAACATTGTAAACTGACATTGTCTTTTAGTCAGCATTTTTCAAACTATAAATAATTTGATTCAATTATTATTTTAATACAATTACTATGATTGTATATAGCAACATAACGTTTCTACTTTGCTACTAATGTGTTTTATATCAACATTGTAAACTGACATGTATTGGTCTTTTATTCAGCATAGTTATCCCATGGATAGTACTAGTAGACTATCCATGGTTATCCATTACATTTTTTTTCTCCAAAAGTGGTAATTATTTGAAACTATAATCATATAGCAATATAATTGTAAGATTCGTTTGATGGTGTGTAATATATTTTATTTATTTATTTCCATGGCCCTTTCAGCAGAAACTGATTTTTCAAAGGGGTCCCATACAATACAAATACATAATATATTACAAGCATTAAAATACAAACAATACAAATAAGTCAATTAAAAAAAAAAAACATATCCATGTATAATATTCATTATAATACAAGCTGTACAGATAAGTTAATCATAATAAATTATAAATGCAAAATGCAAATAATCATTACAAATTACATTAATATTTAATTCATGCCTTATTTTAAATGGGAATGTTTTGATGGTATCTGATTGCCTAATTTCTAATTATAGTGATTTAAAAGCCTTAGAACATGAATAAATAAAACTCCGTTCAAGAAAAATAATGTTTACCTATAATACCTATAATGAAAAGTGAAACTTGATGTCAGATGTAATCACCTACTGCCCATTGATCATGGATACTATACAATAACAAACAAGTTCCCCTGCTGGAACGTTTTCATTAAATCAAAAACATCTCCGTAATAAGAAAGACATATGAACAATTTAAACCCATTTCAATACTCTGTTACCATAGCCAAAAAGAAGGTACATGTATACACGAGAAAGCTCCAAGAGATTTTGGTTGAATTTCACTAAATTAATGGATCACTTTTATAAACCAAAACGAAAATTTGTTGAATATTGCATACTAATACGAGTTAAATTCACGAATATACTACAACCTTTCGTATAACGCCCCTTCTTTAAAAAAAAAACTCGACGATTCAGAGAGGTGTGAGTTGAATGTTACGTAACAAGAAGTCTGATCAATACCGGCGGCAAAGAGCAGTTTATTCAAACGAGCTCTCCCGTCCACCAGGCTCTCGAAGGAAAACCAATATCCCCCGTTGCCTTGCTACTACCCGCCCGGCGTTTATCGATCTGAGAACTTAACTGGAAGTATCCGCTCGCTGGGTATAAAGTCTTGGCCTAAAACGAGAGAAGCTTCATTCGTTTCATTTACGACAACGAGAACCAACCAAAAATCATCATGTCTGGACGTGGTAAAGGAGGCAAATCCAAGAGCAAGGCCAAGAGCCGATCATCCCGCGCGGGACTTCAGTTCCCCGTCGGCCGTGTCCACCGTTTCCTTCGCAAGGGCAACTACGCCAGCCGCGTCGGAGCCGGAGCACCCGTCTACCTCGCTGCCGTGCTCGAGTATCTGACCGCTGAGATCCTCGAGCTCGCCGGCAACGCCGCCCGCGACAACAAGAAGTCTCGCATCATCCCCCGCCACCTGCAGCTGGCTGTCCGCAACGACGAGGAGCTGAACAAGCTTCTCGGCGGAGTCACCATCGCCCAGGGAGGTGTCCTCCCCAACATCCAGGCTGTCCTTCTCCCCAAGAAGACCTCCAAGTCTGCATAAGCAGTTAGCAGATCTTTGCGAGAAGCTCTCCTGTCTTGTATACCTCAAGATCTACCAAGACCGACTTCTCAATAAATAGAAAAACGGCTCTTTTCAGAGCCACAACCAATTCAAGAAAGAATTTTTCAAGATTATGACTCAGATAACTTCGTGATGTTTGCTCTGGCTTGTCTTGTATGTTGTACATTTTGTATGCCATTCCTTTTCTCCTCTTCTAATTCTATGGTGTGTCACGTGTAACCTTTCCCCGATTGCGATGGTGATGATGATGATAATGATGATGATGATGATGATGATGATGATGATGATGATGATGATGATGATGATGATGATGATGATGATGATGATGTTTGATGATGATGACGATGACGATGATGATGATGATGATGATGGTAATGATGATGATGCTGATGATGATGATGATGATGATGATGATGATGATGTTTGATGATGATGACGATGATGACGATGATGAATGATGATGATGCTGATGATGATGCTGATGATGATGATGATGATGATGATGATAATTATGTGGCTATGCCCATGAAGGAGATACCCTCTGCCTCTGCGGAAAGACCCAGACAATAGACATGATGGACCACATCTTGGTGTGCGGCGGAGTGGCCGGCTGCACGGATGAAGTACTGGCCCTTGTGACTGAGACGGCCATCACTACAATCGAGCGATGGAAGGCCTTAATTTAGAGACTTACATCTTGAGGAGGTACGAACGAACGAACGATGATAATGATGACGATGGTGACGATGATGATGATGATGATGATAACGACGATGATGACGATGATGATGATGATGATGATGATGATGATGATGATGATGATGATGATGATGATGATGATGGTAACGACGATGGTGATGATGATTATGGAGGTGGTTGTGGTGGTGGTGGTGGTGCATGGTAGAGGATAATATTGTAAGTGGTGTGAGGAAACGATAGTATTGTAAAAGGGGGATAATATTGTAAGCGGTGTGAGGAAAGAATAGTTCCAATAATCATCTATTCATATTGATAACTGATTGGAAACAGCTATCAAATTCCGTGCATGTCTGTGATATCGAACAATATAATATTATACATTCCACTTCCTTCTGTTGAATACAAAAATCAATACAAAGTGTAACAGGATATGATGGAAGCAACATATTATTACAAACACAATACAAGCAAATAGCAAGGGCATCGCGTCTTCATTATTTAACGAGTCTAGAAAGGTTGAATAATGTATGAAACAATAAATACTATTTATTAAATTATTCTTTAAAGCGAAACAAATAATATTTCCCAAAATACAGAATGATTAAAAAAAATTGAGCTATCATACAATCAACATGTTATTTAAAATTTACAAGATATACTACAAAATCAACTCGGTTTAATGGCTTTACATTCAATTACATAAACAAAAAAAGGAGGGTCACATCGAGTATACATGTATTATGAGGGGTCCACAATCTACAAGCACTGCTTTTCAGTGGATCCCTCCATTTCCAAACATATCATTTATTGTATATAATTCTTATTTTCATTGTACATCTGTTTAATTATACCATAATGTAACCTTTGTTTTGTTTTGTACAATGATATGTATATTGATTTATGTTGGAAATGAAATAAACTAAACTGAAACTAAAAACTATGTTTACTACCAGTATCCATCTTCTGTAAATGTATAATTGAAATCAGAATAGATTTTTGTTAGATTTTCATCAACAATATCTGTGAGAATCTTCCAGTCGGCAGGCAAGGAACTAAATGTTTGCAATCATAAACACAGGTCTTGGAACTTTTAACCTTAAATCATCAGACATTTTGTTCAAAATGTAGTTTCCGGATTATTACCAAATATAATCTAGTACAAGCAAAGCAAAATCATATCCGTGAACAGGTCAACGCGCATGAATTTAGATTGCCGTTTTCAAAACTTGCCTGCGAGGAGAAGGGGGGGGGGGGGGGGGGCAGCCCCCGCCTGCACGCACTGTACAATGACCGAAGATCTTCACGACCTATACAGGGTGGCCCAAAAAAAACGGAACGGGGCACTTCCCAAAATATAATACCACAATGTTTATGTTCATCGGATAGGGTGTCCTTTTCAATGAAAAACGATACCAAGAACAGTAATTTTGGTCAGGTAGTTTTTGTTTAAGGACGCAGTGAGTGAGACCATGTCAGGTGCCGATTTATGTCGATTTCGACCTAGTCAATGCCAGTTTAACCGCACTCCTTGCCCGTAATACCATTCAGCGACCAGGCCCATTCTCTCGGCACACGACTGAGTGCACACTAACAATAGTGCGCGATGCTCAACGATATGAACGGCGGTTCGTGCAATTCATCAAGCGCTGGCTCAATACAAATTGACAAAAAAGAGAACCTGACATGGTGTCACTCACAGGGCCCTAAAACAAAAACTACACGACCAAATTGACTGTTCTTGGTATCGTTGTTCATTTGAAAAGACACTCTATCCGATGGACATAATACATGCGCTACTGTATTTTGGGAAGTGCCCCGTTCCGTTTTTTTGGGCCACCCTGTATAGTGGTGAAGTGTGATGTCATCAATGATGTCATAAACATCTTTTTTTAGAATTGTCAAATTTGGACTTCATTTTCAGAAAGAGCATAACAAATAATGTCCAAATACCGAAATCAATTGAATAGGTTACGTATTGGCTGAGATATGCCCATCCGAATGATTTTTTTTTGTCAATGGCAATCAGTGTTATAGTGGACTGGTTCATAACTTTATGAACCAGTGCACTATAACACTTATTGCCCATTGAAGTAAAATTCATTCGGAGGGGCCAATACGTAACATATTCAATTGATTTTTGGTATTTGGACATTATTTGTGATGCTCTTACGGAAAATGGAGTTAAAATGTTAAAATTCGAAAAAAGCATTTTTATGACGTCATGGCTTCTGTACTCTATAACTGTCCATCGGTCGTGATCGCCTTTGCTCAATCGATAGTGTCTTCCTGGCTCTCGATCTCATCTCGTGATCGATCGAGTGCGTTGTTGCTGCCCAGAGGGTGGCTAGAATCAGAGCGCCCCTTAGCCTTCGTAGAGATCCCCTTGTCTGTCGATATGTTGAGGCTTGAACCCCGAGCCCAGCCGACGCTGATCAGGACGACCTTCCTCATGGCCACCTTCAGCTGCGGGTGGTTGACGCCGTAGATGACGGGGTTGATGAAACACGAGGAGAATAGGAAGACGAGACCGAACGGGAAGCCGCCGGGTAGGTAGCCGGACAGCGCCCGCTGGCCGAGAACGGTGATCCCGTAGGGTGTGATGCAGAACAGGAAGCCTGCCAGCACGTAAAAGCAGTTTCTTGTGATCGATGTCTCCATCCGGCGGTGCCGACGCATCGCCGATGATTTGGCAGACGATTTGGCCAACTTCCTGGTAACCTATTAAATATGAACGCACACAATGGAGAACGAAGAAAACGTCATTACATACGGTACGACAACTTGATATGATAAGAACTATATCAAACAATTAACCCTGGTAGTAGGGTCCACGATCTAACATTAGTTTCGAACACTGACATTGACAATAATAACGTTTTATTTTCAAAATGGTACCTTCGGCCTTACAGCCACGCGTTCGGCATTTAAAGGATGGAGAAAAGAAAGTTAAACACACAATGTTACCAGAGGACTACCCTTTTCTAGCTTTCACTAATTTTTTAGACATGTGGCATTTACAGAATGTTGTCTATATACAGCTCTGGCCACAGAATGGTGGCGGTTATCGCTTTTTTAAATTATTTTTTTTTACAGACGCGTTTCATTTATTATGATTATTTATGTTTTAGACCGCCCTTTATCAGTTTATCATGTTATCGTTACAATCCGATAAGTGCGAAGAGCTGAACTCTGACCACTTGACCAGATCAGGAAACATGTGTCGTCTTATGTCTAAACTTGGCATAGGAAGGACTTTGGCGCAGATTTCTACCGATGCTCCCCAGGGAGTGGAGATGGTGCACGCAATATGTGCTGGTTTGCATTGTTTCCTATGTCGGGGGTAATATAGGTTTTCCCTGTCAAATTCGTAAAAACAGCAGCCAAACTGACGATCCGATCATTCAAGTTAGAGCGATTTTTCTTCAAGTGCTGTTCGCTATATTCGTTTTCACTTCATGAGCATTCGAATTCGTTAATAGGCATTTGATTTTATACTCCGGTTTATTCAAATTAGTGTTCTTATCGCTCAAATTAACACTGCACAATCGTCATTCAATTTCGCGCAGGTAATCAACATTCAAACTCGTTTTTAGGCACCCGATTTCGCACATTTAGCCTTAAAATTGGTTTGGCATATACATATTCCTGTTTAAACTCATTTTTACATTTGTTCTCAATTTGTTGACCCTCGCTACGCCATAATACTACTCATTTATTTAGAAATAATTCCCCGCTCTTTGCCCTGTGTGAATGCGACTCTGGTTAGGTTACTTGTTTAATACACAGTCAAGTACAGTAGTATAGTAATGTGAGATGCCCTCAGAAATATCAAGTGCATACTTAAATGTATACTATGACCATTGTATCCGCCTTTTCGATCTTATAATTTAAGACCAACCAGCATTATACCGTATTTCTATTCATAGATCGATTCATGGGCAATTGCTAATGTTAATCAAACGTTGCATGATTATAATGACTGTATGCCATGGGATGAATCAGTGTTTTAAACCAATTGCTGTAAAGTGTAACATATTGCCAAAAATGACATTTGAGACTTCAATCATGTACCAAAATAATTGTAAGATAAATTATGTCCGAATGATGTGTGAAAGTTTCATTGAAAAAGAACACTGCTTTCCTTGTTTAAAAAAAAGCGAAAATATGCGTCAGCTTTTACGAGTTACTGTATGACGCTTATGAGGTTTATGACCGTTCATTAACGCTCTTGAGCTGAATGATAGATATCGTCATACTAAAGGGGCATTTGAAAAAATATGACCCTATTTTATTATTCTCTTACCATAAGCTAAACAACACGGTAGAAGAAAAACGAGGAAGCTCCAAGTAATTTTCGTGGAGTTAGACACTTTACAGGCATCCCTTTAATCTTATTAAATGCAAATGTTATTATTTTGATGTTTCCTCTCTTTTTTCGAATGAAGGAGGAATACAAAATCATGAACCCTGAACCCCAGAAGAAAAAAATAATACATTCTTAATAAAGGTCAGCCGACGTGTTCGTTTTTATTATATAACATTCGAAATGATAATTACCAAAAACGATGTTAATTGCAAATATGCACATCTATGAAATATTATACAAATAGTGCATGGTTTGGAGTTGAATATACCAGAATAGACAACGATACATTTTTAATTTCTCGAGAGCGATTATATTGCATCGAGGCCGCAGGCCGAGTGCAATATAATCGCACGAGAGAAATTAAAAATGTAGAGGTGTCTATTGTGGAATATTTAACGACAAGAAGCATGTACTATTTGTTATATAATATGATTATTTTGAGGAACTGATGTGGTTATCATGTTGATAAACCCAAATTGACCTCGCCCAAATTGTGAGTGTTCTCTCCAGTCATTGTCGGCCCTGCGTACTGTGTTAAGTGCCAGCGCGTATTATAAATAATTGCGCGCTCTGCGCATTTTCCCCATTCAAGAACAAGCGCACAAGAGCACATTACGCACTCCAAGGCAATCCCTTGCGCAGCTCGTTTGGCTCTCTATGGTCAGTTTGTACATATTATAACTTTACCATTGATTATACCGGATTAAGCATCGGTAATCAACCAATGGGAATGCTCAATTTACCTTCATTATGACGTCATCATATTATATACAAGAATAATCTTGATTATTAACGCAATGGTGAATCCGTTATAGTAACCCATTCTATCTAAATTTACATTAATTTAGCGTCAGTCACAAACTATTCTTACTAGTTTAAAGGCCAGTTTTGGAAACGCCCCCCCCCCCCCCCTACCAAAAGATGAAATGGAAGCTCTTATTACCAATCATGTGAAAGAATATGTTTTTACTAATACGGGATGATACAAATTTTGCCTGGAAACCGCCTACTAATTGATATATTTGGTAAATTATCATATCGATCCGGCCCAGCTAGATATCTCGCCGATGGTCGTATGGTTAATATACACACGTGCGATGCGTGTAAATCCTATGGCAAATGCGCACATGGTAATTCGCCCAAGCAAATCGCTCGAACGAGCGTAAGAATGTGGCCAGCGTAGACGGGCCAAGCTGACGGTAAATTTAGGGTCAATTTCAGCGGCTTTCATAAACGTTTTTACTAATGTTTCTGCATTTGACGATAGTACGGTTCAGATTTTTCCACACACGCTCCTTTTTATGTTATTTCAATATACTAATCAATTAGTTTGACCAATAAAGCTATTTCCCACTACTGGCCTTTCCCTTTAATTTTCGTACGGCCTATACCTTTGAACATAGTGCAATAAAAATCAATGTCAGACAAAGAACAGCAATGAAACATACCTCGTTGTTTGGCTTGTGTTCACGGTTTCCCGTCCCACTCTCAGACAGAGCGGTGGACTCGGATGTAACCATGGTAACATTGATCATAGTCCTCCGTCTTCGGAGATAACGCTTCATGTAGACAAGTATCGAGACGTAACTGACAACGGTGATGACGAGGGGCAGACACGAAAAGAAGAAGCCAACCAGGATCGACAACAAGATCGTCTCATCGCCGTATGCATTGACCTCGAGATCGCTGCAGAGGTGGATGTCCGCATCGTAACCGAGCACGATGTCGCCAGTCGCACAGGGAACGGCCAAAATGATGAGGGGTAACAACCATGTAGCCGCGATCATAAGTGCTATGATGCGACGTCGATAAACTCGGTTGTAGATGGTCGACGACATCGTAACGAGGACGAGGCGATTGACACTGATGATGACGAGGTTCCACACGCCGCTGCCGAGCGCCAGGATGCGGCCGAATGCGACGACGACGCAAACACCATTCGATATCGGCCAGCCCGTGGTCGAAAGAAACCCGACAACGATGAAGGGCAAGATACACGACTTGATGAGGTCACTGACGGCGAGGCTTCCGATGAAGATGTTGGTGACGGTTCGCATCTTTGGGAAGTAGATGACCGCGGCCAGGAGGATGACATTGCCTATGATACCGGCGATGGAGACGAGGATGAAATACACGGAGACAGCGATGCGATTCGAATAGTGTTCGACGTCTCGAAAAGAATCCTCACCAAAGGTGGTATTGTTAGCAAATTGAGCCATTTGTCGTCTCGGATATTTACAGTTACTTTTTGAATTTTTATTATCGAGATGTAAATTTTGTTCCAAGTTCTTATACCATCATTCCAGACTCATATTGTCATGTTATGAATGGGTGTTTTGTGGTTGTTAAAGAATGAATCGCTATCTTCATTAAACACAAACTTGATTTCACCTTATCTCGATAAACAGTTCCAACAAGCCTGACAAGCATAAAACACACCAACGGCAGCCATTATTTAAGACAAGGAAGAAACGGTTCACCCCACGTACCTTCTGTTTACCTGCGTATCGCCGTACTGGTAAGATTCATAGATCACAATATAATCACATTTTGGTTTTCATAAATTGACTCTACGAGGAAATTCGACAGAACAAGCCGGAAACAAATACACGAGAGAAACATATTTCCATTCGTTGGCATGGTTGGTGTTCAAAACATAATCATTTGAAGTGCAAGAACGGTTTTATTCATGTATGCAATATCCTTCAATACCAAACAAGCGTGCATGTAACTCGGTGGCGTAGACAACACACGGACGGACGGGGTCGAACCCCCCCCCCCCCCAGAAACGATATTTCCCCCTATACCTAACCCTATAGAAGAAAACAAAATATAATACAGCCGTAGCGTGATCGGGTTGATTGTGGGTCGGGGATGGAGGGATGGGGGGGGGGGGGGGGGGGGGGGGGGGGGGCACGCGAATTATTACGAGGCATACTATTTGTATTTAATTTATTTTGTAACGATGATTTTCCCCTTAATGTTTTTTTGTCTTGATATAAATATGTTGATATTAACATGTTAAAACTTGGGAAATTGCCTTTAAAATGATAGATCATACACATTGATCGCTTTAAGCGGGCTTTAAGCCCGGCGCAGACAGAGCCGACTCGACCCGATCCGACTGGTTTCAATCAGGCTAGAGTTGGGCCCGGTCGGTCGGAGCAGATATATCGTGTTGAATCGGCCCCAACTGGCATCCGACTGTCTCTTGACTGGCAAAATGTGTGTCGCGAGGCACTGAAAACTGAGCCGATCGGAAGGACAACCAGTCGAGTCGGCTCTGTCTGCGCCGGGCATTACGCTTCGCCGTCCGCGTCATCTGGATTGATCCCATGTACGCCGTTTGTGCTAATGTGCTGGTTGTTTGTTGTAAGGGTCATGATCATCATGATATGACCTAGAAGTAAGAAAATAATTTGTATAGGGAAGTATTAATGTTTATTAATATAGACAACATGATTTTGATTCATGGCTTTTAGATAAGTTGGGTACTCTTTAGCTATCATCAGCTAATGACAACGTCTATACATGTAAGAGAAAAAGAATAATACAGTGTCACAATACTATATGCCCCCCCAGTCTTTGAGAGTGTGGGAGCGAAGGCTAAAACAACAGTCATAAAAAACACAGGCGCGAACATGAACGGGGAGCTAAAGTCAAAACAAAAGAAGCAGAGGTTCACGCAAAGAGCACACAAGAACTATGGCTAAAGTTCATCCTGTAGCCGGACAGGCGGTCGTGACCGGCGGGAGGAGCGGCGAGGGGCAGCAGGGGAGCAATCCAGAAGTGGTGGATCCAGGGCCTGGGCCGGGCGTTCCTGCAGACCAGGAGCATTGTGCGACAGGAGGCCCCTGAGTGCACGTGGGGCAGAGCTTGGGAGGGACGAGCGAGGTGGCGGGCGTGTGGTGGCCACGGCGGGAGAGGCAGGCGGGGCGGGAGCCATGTCTAAGTCATCTGGGGCCGGAGGGCAGCCGGCGCGGGGTGGCTGTGAAACGGCTGGAAGCGGCGCAAGCGGTGTAGCCGAGGTGACTTGCGGGAACTGTGAGCCGGCCTGCATCAGGGGGGTCGGCTTCGTGTCCCGGCCGGCAGCGTGCGGCTCTGGCAGTGCAGGGGTTGGGCCGGGTGCCATCAGAAGGGGCGCACGTGGAACGACGGGCAAGTACTTCCGCAAGAACCGCCTGTTGCGTAAGGTGACTCGACCAGATCCATCTACCCTCACGACATACTGGTCGAATTGCCGCACTTCCACCACAACCCCAGTTTTGTCCCACTTGGTAGGGTGCGGGCCAGTCTGATTTTGGACGCGCACGCAGTCGCTGACAACCAACGGTGGAAGGGGACGGGTGTGCTCCGAGAGGCGTTCTGCAGCCCGCATGTGTCGGTTGCGAAGCGCCTCCTCGCGGGACGTGAGCGTCTCCCGCCACGTGCTGTGCGGGTGATATTTCCCTGGGTGGATGGGCACGAAGTCGTGGATCGGACGTCCGAAGACACACATAGCAGGCGAGAGGCGTGTGTCGTGGTCGGGCGTATTACGATATTGCAGCATGGCACGCTGGAAGTCATCAGTGTTAAGTGTGCCTGCAGTGTCCGTGTTGCCGGTGATGAGGCGCTTCACGGTCTTGATGCCCACTTCAGCGCGGCAGTTGCTGTGGGGGAAGGCCACGGACGAGATGCGGTGACGGACACCCCAGTTGTGGAGGAAAGTGCGTGTGGCCCCTGCAGTGAACTCTGGGCCACCGTCCGACGACAGCTCATCACTAATCCCGTATGTCACAAAGATGCGGCGTAATGCAGCAATAAGTCCGTTGGCACCGTTGGCCGCCTGTTCGACTATCGGCCAGTTGCTGTATCTATCCACTACCACAAGATAGTGACATCCGCGGTAGGTGAAGTAGTCGGCGGCGATGCAGTGGAAAGGATAATCAGGCTGGTATGGCCGGAGCTCACGGGGGAGGTCACTAGTGAGTGCGGGGAAACCCCCTTGTATCATCTCAACCAGTCTGCACATAGAGGGGTCACTGGAGGTGGCGAGGCGGACATCGTCCCATGTGACCGACTTGATCACTGCAGGGGCCGTAGCGGTAGACTGAGTGCAGACTTGGACGGGGTCCGGGCTGCTGGCTCGGATAGCAGCGAGGAAGTCATGTGTGTCACAGAGCACAGGTGCAACGTCATCAGGGAGTAGTAGGGGTGCACCTGTGCCAACGGGGTGGCGGGATACGCCATCAGCAGCTGCGTGGCGCGCACCAGGTACATGGATGATGCGGAAGCGGTACCGCAGTGACTTTTCTTTGAGGTTGCGGAGGCGAGGGTTAGGGATGTCCTCGAGCGAGCGGTCACCGAACACTTTCAGGAGGGGCTTGTGATCCACTGCAATGATGAGGTCAGAGCAGCCAAGGACAAAATGGCGGGCCTTGTCGAGTGCGTCGATAACGGCGAGGGCCTCCCCTTTCACTGGGGCGTAGCGGGACTCAGCACCTGAGGTGAAGCGGCTCCCAACCAGGGTCACCCTCCAGCCAGTCTTGCAGCAGAAGGGTTTGGAGGAGGGGCAGGCGCAGTGTTTCTGGAGCAGCCAAAATCCCAGACCATCTTTGCTCCAATCAGTAGCTAGACAGGTTGGTTTGTTCTTGTCGAATATCTCCACCCCGGTGTGGATTTCGTTGACGATGTGGGCCTTTGAATCCTCAAACAGTCGGTCCAGCTCATCAGTCCATGAGAAGGGGGTGCTAGGTTTGAGGAGTTTGCGGAAGGGCAGCATGCGGTCAGTCATGGCGAAGGCGTAAGAGACCTGGTTGATGAGCCCAAACCAGCTGCGCACATCTGTGATATTGCGAGGCGTGGGGAAGTTCTGGATCGCCTCAAGGTACTCAGGACAGGGGCGTACAGATGTCGGGGTGATTTCAAAGCCAGCAAATTTGACAGTCATCTGAGCAAAGGCAAACTGTTTGGGGTTCAGGGTGATGCCATGTCTGCCGCAAGTGTCAAGCCACTCAACTGCCTGGAAGAAGGCCTCCTCGACGGAGTCTGACCATATCAGGGTGTCATCCACGCACTTGGTCTTCTTCGGGATGTCAGACACAATCTCATCAAAGCGGCGACTGTAGCCATCACCAGAGGCGATGTACCCCTGTGGGGCGACACAATAGCGGTAGCGGCCCCAAGGTGTGATGAATGTTGTGAGATGGCGGTCCTCCTCGGCTAGGGCGATGCTGTGGTATCCGTTCCATGCATCGAATACAGTCTTGCGGGTCTGCGGAGGAACTGCACGCGCTTGGTGAAATGGCGATTGTGTGTGGTGGGTCTCACGGACGGCGTGGCGGTTGATTGACTGGAGGTCGACTGTCCGTCTGGGCTGGCCTGATTTATTGGGGCAGATCACCATCTTGTGGCACCATGTGACAGGTGTGCCGACGGGGACGGGCTCAATGACGCCAAGGCGGACATCGCGGTCGAGGCCTGCCTTGACATCGTCCTGCCAGTGGACAGGGACAGGGATGGGGGTGTGATAGGCAACGGGCCGAGCGGTAGGGTCTACCATGAGTCGCAGGGGGGGGGGGGGGGGCAGCCATCATGGGGAGTAGTTGGTGCTCGCACACATTGAAGGTGCTCGATTTGTAGTGTTCCAGTAGCCATGTTTCAAGCTTCTCCCGGTTCTCCTCGGTGGCTGGAAATGGGGGGGGGGGGGGGGGGGGGCCGTGGGAGGAGACGGTGGCGCCTGGCGTCTGGGGCACTCGCATGTAGGTGTGAGGCAGGTTGCCGGCGTGGGGGTCGAGGAGGTAGCAGAGGATGCGACGCTGGCGCCGTCGGGCCCAGCTGCCTCACCGATGGTGGGGAACATGGTAGAGATCATGCCTAGGGCAACGCAGGCCTGTTTAGACAAGAACAGCCGGTTGGATGAGTCCGTGAAGTATACTATCTGCCGGGTTTCGAGGGCCTCTCCAGAAGGGGATGTGCCGGAGATACGGAGGACCAGGGCGCCTGCTATGTCGATGCGGCAGTTGTTGGCAGCATTCATTTTCATCGTGACAGGGATGAGGTGTTTTTTGTTAAGTCCCAGCTTAGAGAGGAGTACCGTGCCAGCCAAGCAAGACTGGCAGCCAGTGTCAGCCATAGCGGAGTAGGTGGTCGAGGTGGTGGTGCTGGGCAGGGGGGTAGGGAGGCCAAGGTCATGAGCATCGTCAGGGGCTGCTCGGAGGGAGACGTCCACAGTTGGTTGGGGATCTGAACCGCGCCTCTCCCATGCGTCGCAGAACTGGTTGTAGATGTGGTGTTCTAGTGTGATCGCATGCGCGGCCATGGGTAAGGAGTCGTTGATGGAGCACAGGGCGTCGAAGACTGCGGTGGCACTGTGAAGTGGCTCGATTGCCTTGGGCGCGGCAGGCTGCTGTCTCCGCTGGGACTGGCGGCACACGCTCTCGTGGTGGTGGAGTATGCCACACTTTGTGCAAGTGTGATTGTACGCAGTACACTTCCTCATGCGGTCCTCTTTGTTGCGGTCATGGCCTGCCTTACCACAGTAGTCGCATGCCCGAGGTTTCACATCGCGGGACTGTAGCTTGGACCGCTCCTTCTGTCTGTAGGAGCTGGCAGCAGCAGCGGTCGTGGTGGCAGCGGCACCACCCGCAAGGAGGCGGCCGGCAGAGCGTTTGCCGCTCTCTTTTGCTTCGACATATTGTATGACGTGGTCCAAATCCATGTCCTGCTGGGACAGTCCGAGGACGTCGAGGCGGATCTCCTCGTCCTCCAGTCCGCGTATGAGGGCGTCGCGGACCATGACGTCGCTGAAATCGACAATGAGTGAGCAAGGGCATTCCTGCTTGTAGTTGCAGACGCCGGCCTGGCCACGAAGGCGGGCGGCAAAGGCCCTCACCGGCTCGTCGCGGTCCTGCTGCATTTGATGTAGTTGTACACGAGCCACCATGATATTCTCCCGGCGGACTGCCAGGCTCTTAATGCTCTTGAGGATGGTTGGCTCATCCTGCAATGTTAAGGCACCGAATGTCCTGGTCAGGTCTTTCCTGAGGCGGTCATCGCAGCACTCAAGTAATTGGTAGGCAATATCAGTTCCTGTGAGATGTGTGGCCGCCTTGTATTCAGACCACCGGAGTTCAAAGTACGACCATTCTTCGCTCGTGCCTGCAGCGAGGACTGTAGGCCGCCTGACCTTTTCCACTTTAGCGGCGCATGAGGCGGGAGTAGGTGCAGTGGCAGGGGCAGTCGGGTGGGCGGTGCGGGCATGCAGGTTGACTAAGGCGAGCAGCACCTCCGGAGGCGTGTCGCTAGGCCAGGATGCCTCGCAGCCAGGAGCTGAACAGTTGACGGGAGCCATCGGGAACGGGGGGGGGGGGGGGGGCGTGCCAGGAAATCAGGATCTAGTTGGAGACGTCGTCTGCACGTCTGACGTTGTCATAGATAAGTTGGGTACTCTTTAGCTATCATCAGCTAATGACAACGTCTATACATGTAAGAGAAAAAGAATAATACAGTGTCACAATACTATAGCTTTCTAATAATTGTGTATGGTTAAAAGAAATATAACTGTATTTGTATCTGTCTGTATACATTCACACCTCCAATTCAATGCATACTTTTCTGTTTTCTCTGTTTTTTGTATGATTGTGTGAATGAAATCATGGTTTGTGAATTTTATTTCTACTTTTGTGGACTAAGCATTCTTCATTTGATCTACATCCTCTCAAATACAACGCGTAAATCTGGTGCATACCTAGATAGGAAATCTGGGAAAGCGTGTTATGATTTTGGGGAGGGTGTGGGAGGGGGGTGTCCCCCCTCCCACGGTAGGGAGCTTTTGCATTTTTGGACTTGAAATTGTGCAATCTGGTGCATACCTAGATAGGAAATCTGGGAAAGCGTGTTTTGATTTGGGGGGAGGGTGTGGGAGGGGGGTGTCCCCCTCCCACGGTAAGGAGCTTTTGCATTTTTGGACTTGAAATTGTGCAATCTGGTGCATACCTAGATAGGAAATTCGGGAGTAAGATTGACTGCATCTGTGTAAGCACGATATGACTTGATCTACCAGAAATTTTCAATATATTTTTCGTGAAGAAAACAAATAATTGACACACTGATAAATATGCAACCAACACACACACACGAGTACAGAAGCCATGACGTCATAAAAACACTTTTTCGAATTTTTAAATTTGAACCCCATTTTCCGTAAGAGCATCAATACAAATTTCCAAATACCGAAAATCAATTAAATATATTACGTATTGGCTGAGATATGCCCATCCGAAGGAATTTTACTTCAATGGGCAATCAGTGTAGTTATAGTGCACTGGTTCATAAAGTTATGAACCAGTGCACTATAACACTGATTGCCCATTGACAACAAAAATCATTCGGATGGGCATATCTCAGCCAATACGTAACCTATTCAATTGGTTTTCGGTATTTGGACATTATTTGTTATGCTCTTTCTGAAAATGAAGTCCAAATTTGAAAATTCAAAAAAAAGATGTTTATGACATCATTGATGACATCACACTTCACCATCTATTTTCATACACAGGTCCAACATAAACCATATGCCACATTATGTATTATCCAACAACATAGCCTACAGCCACGAATGAGTGCCGAGGGAGCGAAGCGACCGAGGGCTGGGGCAGAGCCATAGGGGGAGGTTTTGGGAGGGGGTATCCCCCTCCCACGGTGCAATTTGATGCACGTCACACAAGCAGCCAGAGCAATGCCAATGTAGGCACACGGGAACTACATGCCCGGTAGAGAAAAAGTACTCCCCCCAGACCATACACAAGTTACACAACAAACTGAGCTAATCTGTTCGCGCGCGAAGCGCGCAGCAAAAACTTGGATGTATAAATTAGATTTTGAATGTTAGAATTAACAAGTCTTAGCTCATACATTTTATACCACTCACACACACAAACACACGCACCTACACATACACACATACACATACATTAAAACACACATACGTACAAAAAAAAAAGTATTTTCTTAAAACCTGGGGGGGGGGGGGAATGATTGTACATGTCATCCCCCCAATCTTGTGAGGTGGGGGATGCATACCCCTCACCCCCCCCCCCCCCCCCCCGTTGTCTACGCCCCTGCCCGTTTTTTGGGGGGGCTGAACCAAATCCGCATCACCACCGGATATTGCGGATATATGAGCGGGGGGTGGGGGGGGGGGGGGGGTGTGGGAGGGGGGTGTCCCCCCTCCGACGGTAGGGAGCTTTTGCCTTTTGGACTTGAAACTGTGCAATCTGGTGCATACCTAGGAAGGACATTCTGTCTCGACGACTTGTACTATAATGTGGGTAATGAGTGCGTCATGATTCTATACCGACCGGAAAAAGAGGTTATATTTGTTTCATGAAGAAAAACAAATATGCACCCCCAAAATAATATATACGCAAAGTGACATATACAGTTCAAACAGTGCATCAAAAGTATGATACAATAACATGAACAAAGTATTCCAGACGTTGACAAGACCGATTCCCGAGGAAGCGAAGTAACCGAGCGGGGGAAGGGTGATGGTAGGTGGGTGTCCGCCCATGCACGGTATAGGGTGCTTTTGTAATGTTTTACTTGAAATTATGCAATCTGGTGTATACTAAGGAAGAAAATTTGACTTGACATGAAGTAAAATATGGCTATCTTGCCTAAAGAAATACCCTTTTTTCAATCACTGGTATCGAATTAGATATAAGACATGATTGCAATTTTATTGGGGGGGGGGGGGGGGGGTGGATGCCCGAATGTTGGGCTTTTTTTTCTTCGGAATATGGACTTTTTGAAAACTCCAGGGGGAGCTGCAGCCTCCCACCCCCCCCCCCCCCCCCCCCCCGCAGTCCCGCCTCCGAGCTTTCTACGCCAATGCGTCAAATCTATATAGTTCTTTAGTGAATACAGTTTTGGGGTGGTTTCACTCGTTTCATATTTATTTCCGTTTGCGCATTTTGAGTTTGTTCATTTATGTTTATTTTCTACTTTTCTTTTGTTAATTTTACTATTTTCGGGACTTGAATTAGTCAAATTTCGACGAACTTGTTGCCCAATGAGCGGTGGAATGCACATGATTGTATAAAGGGTATCGACCTGACTATTGATACTTAGCAGTGTCATAGCACATTTTTGTTGATGATTTATAAAATGTTTTTAAAATAATAGAAACGTAATGTGCAACAATAATCACATTTGACTGATTGCCACCAAACAACAACAACAACAACACTTTATTGTGCACAAGCGAGGATGGAACCCTTCTATACAATGGATTATACTCCCCCCTCTACTATATTCCATGCTACCACCTTGCTCTCCCTTCCCCTGTTTGTTGAGGGGAAAACATTGCGGTGTTCGCGTTCCAGCCCCTTTGATCAACCTGGCATGTGCTCTGTTTTGCCATAGCGCCCTCAATATTTTGTTTTGTCAACTAAAAATGCCATTTTTATTAGCGCGTATAGTTTATGCAGCTATTTTCGTTTTGACCCTGGCAGGTGTAGCCAATAGTGTCTCTTGATATTTAGCAGCTCATAATATTTAATTTCAGTTCTACAATTATCTATAAATAACTGTAATAGATCTAAGCGACAAAGGGACATGGAGAATAGCATCATCCACCCCGCATCCACCCCCATCCAAAATCCTCCAATTAGGATGTTAGCGATTCCCTCAAGGTCGTATTCGTATTAACAATAGAATCATGGTACAGGTTTAAGTTTTTCGAATTTCCCTTTCGTTAAAAAGATATTTACGATTTAAGTGTTCAGATGTTAAACTATGCACTGGAAAGCCTGAACTGTGTACAAAATCAGTGTAATGCGTTAATGAATATCACTTTGCATTTTTGCTCATTACTCGGCCATATAACTTCCATTTAACTTTGAAATTTCACACAACACCCAGTGGACATATCAAATAATAACAATATTGTATCAACCATTCATCACTTTTTGCACATAAAGTTACTAGATCCCTTTAAATATGTCGGTAGATTATTTGACATCATATCGCCAAGCAGATAAAGAAAGGGTTTTATGTGTAAAGAGGTTTTTTTTTATTGTGCTTAATAAAATCATTAGAGATTTCAAGATATTAATATTAAAACATGCAGTGACAAGGTATTTGTGTTGTACTCTGTTGTAAATTGTTAGCTGGGGCGCATTTGAATGTGTGTCAATCTTGACTTATGTGCATTAATCATTTCGTTATTTTTTTTTTATCAAGTTCACTAACAAGTAAACAATGACTTTTATAATTATGATTTATGTCACGCATGATCACGATAATCACTATTGAAGAAAATGTGATTTATTTCCTTTGTCCGTCAAAGATTTATATGACAAATGTCTGTATACAATGGTCACCTATATACATGGAAAGGTCATTATCATATTTTCGTATTAGACACATGTGTATACGTACGGCCAACACTACACGAGCTTGCACATTTTAGAGCTGCATAGTATTCAGTTTCACAAGATACATAACGATTTTATCAACGCCGGAGTTTTTTTGTTATGATATCGCTATTTTTTGTTAGCATTTTATAATTATAGATGTTCTTTTCCTTTTCCATGATTTCATGAATTATTCCCTGCAGATGAGTATTTTAATAGTAAATGAATTTTAAAAAAAGAAAGAGATGCGATGCATTTGATTTTGACAATATGCAGTATGGTACTGATGATCGGATGATGAATGCGTGGCCTAAGGTTATCAAAAATCAGCTATTCATTCCAATGTGTAGGCTTATTCATTCTATCGAAAACGCATGCACAGAATTATGAATATTGTGGATTATAATACAAAATAATACTTGCACAAATCAACATTAATCATCGAGGTTCTATAATTATGGTTCCCACATATATATACACACGATTGCTGGCAACTAACAATTACATATCTCGAAATATTACCATCAAATAAAATACTGAGGGTTTTGGGCTTACCTATAAGTAACATTATACTCTCAATAGACATCTGTATATCAAACTAAGTGTTTGCACATAATAACCTAACCATATATTTTAATTATCTAATACATTTTTTTCCTTTTTATTTTCGCTTTTAACGAAAAAAGTTGATGAGCACAATTATACAGATATAATGTTTTCAAACCATAAATTTAAGCCATAAGAGGCTTGCATGACACCGCCTACCGTATACCAGTACCCACCAACATAAAAGGACAATTAAAGAGTAAATAAAACACACGCATATTCCCACGCTCTATACAGTCCCGGTCCCTGGGAGGTTCTAAAAAACCAATGAAATATAATTAACTATGTGAAACATTATATAGTTCAGATGATTATCAAATCGACAGCAATCATCATAAACATGCTAATAATTAGGCCTACCAGTACCCTGACACAACCATGACAACCTTTGCCGTACATATTAACGCCGCGACAAGCCATTGAATGAATGATTTACATTATATAAATAGGCTAATGTAAACAGGGTATAATTGGATATAATTGGATAATTATGTTTTAAAATTAATTATGGATTATCAAGTTCGTATAATAGGCATATCTAAGCAATTAAAGTGATTTCGCGGAAAATTAACGTCGATGAATGGACACGGTGCGTTGATTCTGTACCCGTCTTTCGCACAAAATACTATGCGGCTGTCAATAGGCACCAGCTTTCCCCCATTTTACGGGAACGTAACGACACGCGCACGCATTGATGCGTCAGATGCGTCACGACCACAATGTGGACCACATAGCGTTGATATTGAACTATTTATTCTGTCCCAGTCTGGGACTCCCAGTCAAACATTCCCGTAAAGTCTTCCCGAAAGAGTATTTGCATTTTTCTAGAGTGCAAAGAAACTGAGGCTATTCAAGTTTGGTGGCAATTTCGTGGCAATAAGTGGGAGGGTTCGATTCCCAGCCGCAGCACGTGTGCCTTTAAAGGGATCTAGTAACTTTGTTGACATGTGCAAAAAGTGAGGGGTGATGAGTGGTTGATACAATGTACATTGTTGTTATCTGATATGTCCACTGGGTGTTGTGTGAAAATTTCAAGTTAAATGGACTTTATGTGGCCGAGTAATGAGCAAAAATGCAAAGTGATATTCACTAACTCATTGCACTCACTTTGTACACAGTTCTGACGATCTATTGGCTAATTTGACATCTGAACACTTCAATCGAAAATATCTTTTTAACGAAAGGGAAATTTGAAAAACCAAAACCTGTCCCATGCTTTTTTTTTTTTTAATAAGAATACAACAAGGTATGAGGGAACGAGGGAACCGCTTTAATTTCAATTGGATTTTGAGGATTTGGACAATGTTACTAAGTCCCTTTAAGCAAGACACTTTATCCACATTTGCTCCTCTCAACCCAGGTGTAGTAAATGGGTACTTGACAGGAAATTATTCCTTGAAATGCTTGAGCGGCCCATCATGGTAGCTCGGCTATCGCCAAGGTAATAATGCTCCGAGCGCTTTGGGACTTCGGTGATAAAGGGCTATATAAAATGGATATTAGTATTATTGAAATTTCGAAATGTTCAACATTTGGCCACGACATGGCTTCTTAATGGTTTAAGGGAGTGGCAGAGTGTATGACGTGGCTATTTCGTGGCTATATTCCGTAGTAACTATTCGTGGCTTTACGAGGCCCGCGTTTTGCGAGGGGCTTACGGCGCCGTAAAATAATCGGCTTTTTAATCGGCCTTCAATCGGCTTTCCGGGGCTATACGGCAATTCTTTAATTACTGGTATATGTGTGACTGGGATATTTAGCAATGGTCCCGATCACAAGGTATCAGGGGCGGATCTAGCTTTTTGCTAAGGGGGGTGGGGGGTTGACCCAATGACGATGCGGAGCATCGTCCACGAGCCGCGAAGCGGCGATTTTTTTTTTCTTCTATTTTGAACCCCCGTAAGTGATGTCTTTTTGCTAAGGGGGGGGGGTTTGACCCAATGACGATGCGGAGCATCGTCCACGAGCCGCGAAGCGGCGATTTTTTTCTTCTTTCTATTTTGAACCCCCGTAAGTGATTTTTTCCACATCACATTTTCACTTGGCAGCCCAAGGGGGGGGGGGGGCTAAACCCCCTAAACCCCCCCCCCCCCGTAGATCCGCCACTGGGTATGCACGGTGGATGCATGCCCTTGTTGATATGCAGTACTACTACTAGTCCATAAAAGCATAGTCTCATAGAAATGTCTATTGGCGTTAATTAAAAGAGTTAACATTAAACGGATTTCTCATATTTATGTATAATTCTCATCGTAAAAAACATTAATTGGATGTATAATTATGTGAATCTTGAATGAGAAATTAATGGTAATGCAATATAGTAAATTGTTTGTGCTAGTTATATATAATAATGCTTTATCACAATACGTGTATAATTCTTTGTATAAATATAGGGTATAGGTTATGTTATGTGGACAAAAACAACTCGGGGGGGGGGGGGGGGCAGTGGCAACGATTTTCAAGGGTCTGTTTGTACTCAAAGTTAAATTATATTTTTATTTGTTTTGAGATGTACACACATGACAGTGTTACATAGGGTACGATTGTTCAAAGGCAATAGTCGTGACCTTTTTCCTCCCCTCTGACTTTTATCTATTTATACTTTTTGTTTAAATATGATATCAACCAATCAACCAGTTTTTCGAGTTTGTTTTGTTGACTTTGTATATATATGTTTCATCGACGAAGACTTTGTAGAGTTATATTGATTTATATATATCTATCTATCTATATATATCTACCCCATAATGTCACGCATTGAATTGTTTTATGTTATTGTGCAAGACATCTCTTAACATGATTTGACCCAAGAAGTACAGTTAGATTTGAGTTCTTTCTTTGATATGTGGTGGCTCTGAAAAGAGCCGTTTGTGTTTCCAGCAAAGAGGACCAGTGAAGTCAACAATTTACTTGGAGGTGGTGTACTTGGTGACGGCCTTGGTGCCCTCAGAGACGGCGTGCTTGGCCAGCTCTCCGGGGAGGAGGAGACGGACAGCGGTCTGGATCTCACGGCTGGAGACGGTCGACTTCTTGTTGTACTGGGCCAGACGGCCAGCCTCAACGGCGATGCGCTCGAAGACATCGTTGACGAAGCTGTTCATGATGGACATGGCCTTGCTGGAGACACCGGTGTCGGGGTGCACCTGCTTCAGCACCTTGTATATGTAGATGCCGTAGCTCTCCTTGCGCTTTCGGCGCCTGGTGCTGGTGGCCTTTGCCTTGGCCTTACCGGCCTTCTTCGCTCCCTTTCCGCTGGTCTTGGCTCCGGGCATGGTGATTTAGTGTGGTTCTAGTCGTGACGAATAGATCAACTGAAGTTCCACACTCCTCCCGGCCGATATTTATAAGGAATGCTCTGCGCCCGCTAGCAGCTATCGATTGAGATCTGGGACCGTCTGAGCCATAGCTATCGATCGATATGAAACGAGCGCCAAGTCGGCCCAAGACATTGCGCGAGATGCAACTTTCTTTGGGTCAGTCAGGAATATCGTTGTCCGAAAAATTGGTCGATATTATCGACAAGGAAATTCAGACTTGGGACCCTATAACACGTCGCCTACTAAATGTAATACTAGGCGTGGAAAAGAAATGTTATCTTTTACCGCCAGCATCATGGCCAAAATCGGGATAATGTTACCTACACTTCTTTCATTTTTAGCTCCTTTGTATGGGATAATTATTTTTGTACTGCTCTTTATTATTTCCAGTGAATATGTTTAACGAATATTCTATTTCCGCATTTCAACCCATCAAGAAAACTCATTTTATTTTGCAAAAATATGTGAATATGCAGGTAACCTATTTTGTGTTATCTCTTGACTGGTATCATTGCAATTTGCATTATTCGTTATATCAATCGAAACAAACCGTTGTGAGATATATGTGATTAAAGATAATACTTGGAAAAGTCTTATCATACAGCACTAAAGGCGTAAGTTTCCACATTAATGTACAGACTTTATATTGAGGTGTTTTAATTGCAATATACAGAGACGTAGTTACGGGGGGGGGGGAGGGGGCACGGGAAGGGGGGGCACCTGCTCCCCGATATTTTGACAATAACAATAAGAAACATAAGGGGGGAATCTGTGTACAGAATAAAGAAATACATAAGGTGTGCCCCCAATCAATCGCATACCCCCCCCCCCCCCCCTCCCCCATCAGCCCGACCACACTACGCCACTGGCAGATTTTGTATATTGTATATATGTTTTTCTATTGATGTCCTTTATATTCTGTTTACTTATTTATTTATCTAATTCAGCTGACAGCTGGTAAAACTTGCTTATTATTAATAATTTGATTCAATTATTATATGAATACATTACCATGATTACTATGATTGTATGTAACAACATACAGTTTCTACTTTGCTACTAATGTGTTTTATACCAACATTGTAAACTGACATGTATTGGTTTTTTATTCAGCATATTATAGTTATCCAATAACGTCATTACATTTTTCCCCCCAAAAAGTAGTAATTATTTGAAACTATAATCATATAGCAATATAGTTGTAAGATTCGTTTGAATGGTGTGTAATATATTTTATTTATTTATTTCCATGGCCCTTTCAGCAGAAACTGATTTTTCAAAGGGGTCCCATACAATACAAATACATAATATATTACAAACATTATAATACAAACAATACAAATAAGTAAATAAAAAAAAAACATATACATGTATAATATACAAACAAATATTCATTATAATACAAGCTGTACAAATAAGTTAATCATAATAAATTATAAATGCAAAATGCAAATAATCATTCGAAATTATATTATATAATTCATGCCTTATTTTAAATGGGAATGTTTTGATGGTATCTGATTGCCTAATTTCTAATTATAGTGATTTAAAAGCCTTAGAACTTGAATAAATAAAACTCGGTTTAAGAAAAATAATGTTTACCTATAATGAAACATGAAACTTGATGTCAGATTTAATCACCTACTGCCCATTGATCATGGATACTATACACTCTAAATTACAGGGATTTAAAATCTAAATCGTAGCTTGGATTAAAACAAATATAAATACACTTAGATTATTTGTAAATCTATGGAGACTTAAAAAGTCGCGCGAAAGCAATTGTTAATCGAAGGCCAAGGTGTGATTTTCAATCCATCAAAGGATTGGAAAATAACGCCAGGTTATCGGAGATTTGACGAATGAGAACAGAGATATTTCACACGTGACCTACTGCGGTATTCTGAAGCTCAGTTTTCTTAGTTTTATACTCATGAATATTCATAACTAGGATTACGGTTTTGGTTAGAGTTAAGGATATGATTACAATGAGACCACTCTTTCCATCATCGATTTACGTAGCGTAGTGGTCACGCTGTGGACCTCCACGCTCGGTGTCACGGGTTCGAATCCTCTCTTAGTCTTCTATTTTTTCTTTTGCCATGATAATTGGTGAGTAGCGCTTTATTTAGTAAATGTATCAAGCACAGTAAACTAAAAACTGAAAATTGTGGCCTGCATCACTGATTATGAATAATTCATTAGGATGCCATGAACTCGCCTGGGGCCTTATAAGATTAACATAAAACAAATCCAAAAGGGCTTCATTTTTAATCTATCTGGATTTATATTTTTTAAATCCAACAAAAGATTTATTTTAAATCATGATCGGCTGGTCCCTAACCACAGCCGAAGAAAGATTTAAAAGTAAATCTAATAGATTTAATTTTAAATCCTTGTAATTTAGAGTGTACAATAACCAAACAAAGTTCCCCTGCTGGAACGTTTTCATTAAATCAAAAACATCTCCGTAATAAGAAAGACATATGAACAATTTGAACCCATTTCATTACTCTGTTACCATACAGGGTGGCCCAGAAATAACGGAACGGGGTGCTTGCTATAAGGAAGACACATGATGCCCGTCATAGCAACTAGTAACGTTCAATGCGTGCACCATTGTTAGTACCCTTTCTTCTCTATACACAGCTGAACGCACACTCACAATGGCGCACGGTTGATCGTTACTCGATGCAGTATGGCGGGCATCATGAGTCTATAGTATGGCAAGTACCTCGTTCCGTTATTTGTGGGCCACCCTGTATAGCCAAAAAGAAGGTACATGTATACGAGAAAGCGTCAAGAGACTTTGGTTGAATTTCACTAAATTAATGGATCACTTTTATAAACCAAAACGAAAATTTGTTGAATATTGCATACTAATACGAGTTAAATTCACGAATATACTAAAAACCTTTCGTATAACGCCCCTTCTTTAAAAACAAAAAAACTCGACGATTCAGAGAGGTGTGAGTTGAATGTTACGTAACAAGAAGTCTGATCAATACCGGCGGCAAAGAGTGGTTTATTCAAATGAGCTCTCGCGTCCACCAGGCTCTCGAAGGAAAACCGATATCCCGCGCTGCCTTGCTACGACCCGCCCGGCGTTTATCGATCTGAAAACTTAACTGGGAGTATCCGCTCGCTGGGTATAAAGTCCTGGCCCCAAACGAGAAAAGCTTCATTCGTTTCATTTACGACAACGAGAACCAACCAAAAATCATCATGTCTGGACGCGGTAAAGGAGGCAAAGCCAAGAGCAAGGCCAAGAGCCGATCATCCCGCGCGGGACTTCAGTTCCCCGTCGGCCGTGTCCACCGTTTCCTTCGCAAGGGCAACTACGCCAGCCGCGTCGGAGCCGGAGCACCCGTCTACCTCGCTGCCGTACTCGAGTACCTGACCGCTGAGATCCTCGAGCTCGCCGGCAACGCCGCCCGCGACAACAAGAAGTCTCGCATCATCCCCCGCCACCTGCAGCTGGCTGTCCGCAACGACGAGGAGCTGAACAAGCTTCTTGGTGGAGTCACCATCGCCCAGGGAGGTGTCCTCCCCAACATCCAGGCTGTCCTTCTCCCCAAGAAGACCTCCAAGTCTGCCTAAGCAGTTAGCAGATCTTTGCGAGAAGTTCTCCTGTCTTGTCTACTCAAGATCTACCAAGACCGACTTCTCAATACAAAAAACGGCTCTTTTCAGAGCCACAACCAATTCAAGAAAGAATTTTTCAAGATTATGACTCCGCCTTATCTAGTATGTGGTAACTTTTGTATGTCATTCCTGTTCTTCTCTGTTAATGCTGTGGTGTGTCACGTGTTACCTTTCTCCGATATTGATGATGATGATGAATATTGATGATGTGATGATGATGATGATGGTGATGAAAGTGATGATGATGATGATGATGATGATGATGAATATTGATGATGATGATGATGATGATGATGATGGTGATGATGATGATGATGATGATGAATATTGATGATGATGATGGTGATGATGGTGATGAAGGTGATGATGATGATGATGATGATGATGATGATGATGAATATTGATGATGATGATGATGATGATGATGATGATGATGATGATGATGATCATCATCATCATCATGATGGTGATAATAATGTTGATGATGATGTCTGACGATGATGATGACGACGATGGTGACTATAAATTCGTTGATTATGGTCATGATGATGATGATGATGATAATGATTATGATGATGATGGGGTCATTGTTAGTGGTGTCAGGAACTGTGGGAAAATACTGAGAAGAATATGGTACCAATAGGCGTGTAGTCATTATTGATAACTTTGATTGATAATCTGCCATCTTAATGGCAAATGAAGTGTGTCGTGTGTTATCGAAGAACATTATATAAATTCACCATATATTCAATACAAAATATAAACACGAATGATGGAAGCTAATTGACCAATATAATATTTTTAAGACAATTACAAAACAAAACATGAAGGACATTGCTTCCTCTTCATTATTTAATATAACAAAGAGAACAAATAATAATACATGTAGCAATAAATATATATTTTATACAAAAGACCAATCATGATTAGCACTTTAAACATGTTAAATATAAATGAATATTACCCAAAGTACAGACATAATTTTATAAAAAAATTGAGCTATGCTATACTCAACATTTTGTTCAATATTTACAAAATATACACACATAAAAAAACTCCATTTAATGGCTTTACATCCGATTACAGTATATAATTTTTTTTTTTAACACGAATGATCACATCGATACAAATATCATGTTTGATACCAGTATCTGCTGCAAATGTTTAACTGAAATCGGAAGTGACATGTTTTTCTTTCATCAACAATATCATTTAGGTTTTCCAGTAGATAGGCTTCGAACTCAATGATTTAACATTATTAACCTTCCAGATTACTAGATAAAAACAACTAATAAAGTAAAATCATACCTGTCAATACGTATGGATTTAGAACAATTATCCATTTAGTACAATAAGGTTGCTGGGCAACTCCAGCGTCACGGACATTACAAATCAGAGAATTTTCATGACTTTCCAATGCCACTACTAATTCATACCTCTAACTAATGTCTAACTTTTATTTTGATTACAAAACAATATCCTGGTTAAGTATGCAAAAAAAGTTTCAGAACATTTATCCAATTCGTTACTGAGTAATTCTGCAAAATGTGCGCCGTCACGGACATTACATCTTTTGGACATGACTTTTTGCATCCATATACATCTTTGCAAAAGTCTGTGAGTTCTGAGACCTCACAAAGGTGATTTAGGTATTTAATTATAGACAAGGCAATGATGAATTGAATCCAAGTTGTTTTGGGGGAAACGGGCCAGGCATACAGTATGTGATCTAGACAACAAAACGTTGCGTCACGGACATTACATTTTCAGCGTCACGGACATTACACTTTTGTCCACTTTTTCTAAACTCAGAAATAACCCGCAAAAAATGCTCCATTGTGCATGACACTTTTTTAATTGTACATTTGATATGTAATCAAACAGTTTTAAGAAAAAAAATATATTTCAATTTTGTTTTCAATCAGCAAAAAATTATTTTAAAAATATTAATAAGTTTTTCCAAAATTATTGTAAAATTTGAAATTTTTCAACAGAATGTGCAGTAAACCAAATGTTCAACTATTTAAAAAAATATTATACATTTTTAATGAGGTACAATGCTGTTTTGTGCCAAAAAATTGTAAAATATAAAAAAAAGTTGTGTACATCATGGTCATAACACATGGAAAATCATGGACTAAGAGTATAATTTTTGCAATTTGATCATACTATATGAGATTTAACCATCTCTTTCTCCTCCCAGTAAGTTATAGTCAAATCTGTATTGATTATTGAGACATGCATGTTCAAATTAAGCAAGGAATTTAGTTTTATAAATAGTTCAGAGTACTGACTCAAAGTTCACTATCTGATTAACGATACAATTTATTAAAACATGAACCAGGAAGGTAGTAGTCCCCCTGTTACTTGGGATTATCTTATTTCTTGGCTAAAGTAAGACATTTACATAAGAAAATAATGCTTGATATTTTTTTGCTCTGCGTTTTTATACTTTTCACTGTGTATGTAATGTCCGTGACGCAGCCGTGACGTAATGTCCGTGACGCCATTCTGGACAAATCATCAAATATTTTAGTAAATGCTGTTGATATACTTTATGATATAACATTCTAGCTTTGCAAATGAATTTTGAATTAAATTGAATTAGGACTTCTGCTTCTACAAAAACTTTTATATCTAAAACGTCACGGACATTACACATCAATGTTGTAAGAATCAAGATTTTATCGAATAACAGTTATCAAAAAGTAAAGATTTTTACACAATTTCCTTTTCTTTGATGTTAAAACAAAGCATAAACAAGACATTAGAAGTAGAATTATTGCTCTGAAGTGATCCATATTTTTACATTTTATTTCACAAACAACGGATGCAAATTTCTTCATTTTGGGGGGTAATACATACAATTTTTGTCCCAACTTCAATGGCCAAAAAAAAAATATTCTGCATTGAATTTCAAACTTTGTTCCTTTAGTCTTCAAAATATGGTCCTTCCTCATTATCCAGTAGTTAACAAGGCTGTCCCATGAGTTTCATTTTTCTATCCTTGGGTAACATTTTTCGTGGAATTGCCCTGCTGTTTTCGAAACTCGAATGCAGCCGGTGGCAATGGCCGTAGATCAACGTAGACCATGACGGACGTAGACCTATAATTATGTATCGGTACTGATCGCCTTTGCTCGATCGATAGTGTCTTCCTGGCTCTCGAGGCCCAAAACCACTAAATATGTACCATTAGTGAAAAAGTGTGTCTCCAGTGATCCTGGTCTTCTAGAGAAGAGATTTAACTTTACACCAGTTAAATTGTACTTTTACTTGATAGTGAGGGTCCTTCTCGTAAAAGTAACCATAAATTCAAAGCGATTGAAAGTAAAATAAACAATTGACAGGGGATAGAATATGGCTGAGGTATCAAAAACCCCATGTCCCCAAGACAAAATCGTTCAGTTTTTCCAGGTTTGTAAAAAAATAAGAGTACACAGGAGCAAAATAAGTGCGGTTTTACAACAGCAGCACAGTGTTCTATGAAACATAATACAAAATGTTATGATCCCACTTTATTTAAAATGTTGATGGCCATTGGAAATGTGTCGCCAAATCTAGTGAAACCTACGTTACCATTATCTTACTAAATAAAGGGATATGCTTAGATGCTCACATCTGTACAGTTATCTTATTTTTCTAATGATGAGAACATGGCATACAAGTAAAAAAATATTTAAAAGTCAAGATACAAAAGAAATGTGACTGGGAATATAAGAAAGAGACGGGATAAAATAGTAGATTTAAGAGGTGTAACATACGTTACCACGAATGTTAAATATAGATAACCACTATGATGTAAATTACTCTACTGGAGTTCAGGCCAATGAAGTAGATTGATATCACACAAAAAATGAAAATTAAGTTCAACTAAATGTTGCTTAATCAACCAAATGATGTAACATACGTTACCAGGTGATGTAACATACGTTACCAGGTGTAAAAAAATGTGTGTAGGATATACTTAATAACTATCTAAATTGATAGCAAACTGGTTAACGCCATCTATATGTGGTTAAGGGTGAGCTTAGCAATCATTTTCAAGGCCAAAATTGTATTCAAACAACACTAAATGTAACATACGTGACCAATTTGAAACATACGTTACGGCCAAATTACATATCTTTGGAAATCGTTAACGGACACCTGACTATATAGATGAATGTTCACAAAATATGTTTTAGTGGTTTTATTAACACTTCGTTGTTTATTTTCATGGTTGTAACGTTCAGTTAACAACTTTGAAACTAACTAGCTAACATGTGAAATGTTGATGGTAACGTATGTTACACCTTTTTATCAAAATGAAGCACACATTTCTTGCACAGTAACATTACGTGCTAATTTTCTCGGAGTATATACTACCAAGTATGCACTTTAGATTGGCATTAAAATCAAACGTTTAGCAAGAACTTTATTTTTGACATTTTCTGACTTTTCAGTTGTACATAATTAGTGGTTTTGAGCCTCGATCTCATCTCGTGATCGATCGGGTGTGTTGTTGCTGCCCAGAGGGTCGCTAGAATCAGAGCGCCCCTTATCCTTCGTAGAGATCCCCTTGTCTGTCGATATGTTGAGGCTTGAACCCCGAGC
This sequence comes from Echinarachnius parma, assembly GCA_037951105.1. Lineage (NCBI taxonomy): Eukaryota > Metazoa > Echinodermata > Echinoidea > Clypeasteroida > Echinarachniidae > Echinarachnius > Echinarachnius parma. The sequence goes on along the minus strand of JBAMJV010002330.1, from coordinate 10,601 downwards.
CCAGCCCACACCGAGCAGGACGACCTTCCTCATGGCCACCTTTAGCTGCGGATGGTTGACGCCGTAGATGATTGGGTTGATGCAGCACGAGGAGAAAAGGAAGACGAGACCGAACGGCAAGCCGCCGGGTAGGTAGCCGGACAGGGCCCGCTGGCCAAGCACGATGATCCCGTAGGGTGTGATGCAGAACAGGAAGCCAGCTAGCACGTAAAAACAGTTTCTTGTAATCGATGTCTCCAGCTGGCGGTGCCGACGCATCAACGATGATTTGGCCGACGATTTGGCCAACTTCCGGGTTACCTAAATATGAACGCACACAATGGAGAACGAATAAAACGTCATTACATACAACGCCTCGATATGATAGGAACTGTGGATGTGGTGTGGCAAGATTGGTAGAGTGCGCGCTTTCCGATTATGAGATCCCGAGTTCGAACCCTGCCCACTGCGTTTGTCATTCAGCAAAACAATTTATCAAAAATTGCTGCTCTCTACCCATGTGTATAAATGGGGACCTGGTAGGAGGTGAAAGCCTATATGTGAAGGATCTTCTCAATTCCCATGAGCCGCTTGGAAGGAATGCTCCTCAGGGAGTGGAGATGGTGCACACAATAATAATAATAATAATAAACAGTTCTTATATAGCGCATATCACATTGCAGAAGCACGTCTCTATACGCTTGTATTATTACCCTGGTTGTTAATGGTACTGTTCAAACCCGCACAATTATCTTGCGCACCATCTCAACTCCCCGAGGAGCATACTAGCTAATGGCAGCCATATATGATATATATAGCGCGCATGCTAATTAACACCCAACCAGGTACCCATTTATACTCCTGGGTAGAGAGCAGCAATATGGATTAAATGTCTTGCTGAAGGACATAAATGATGGGACATCAATCGGGTTTGAACCCACGACCTCTAGATTTGAAGTCTAGCGTCCATCCGATCGTGCCACAATGTGTGCTGGTTTGCATTGTATCCTAGGACCGGGGGTAATAATATCATATTAGGCGCTATATAAATCGAGTATCCTATATTATTATTATCAATACCTAATAATACTCTAACGCGACGAGGGGGGTCGCGCGTGCATTACCAATGGCAATTTCTAAAAATGCATCTCCTCTTTTGCCGGCGCTCCTCGATCGCCGCGACCCGGACCCGTCGACGGGCCCGGTCTCGGAGCTCCGGACTGTCGCATTCCCGACTCCCGGCGCGGTCGGGATCGACGTCCAGATGGCCCCAAAGTTCGTCTAATTTATTCATTATTCATGACGCTCATGACGCCGCGAGTCACCATCGATTTTATAGAGTCGCGTGGATAAGGACTAGCTATCATTCGCGCGCGACTGAGCCCTGCTTTCCGACGAGCGAGTTCCCTTCGAGGGATTTGTAGATATCGGGCCTATGAATATTCAAAAGGAATGGTCTTGGACCCTTCTATCAGAGACTTTATTTACACAGCTAATTGGTCTTGCGGTAAATTTATACACTGAATCGCGCTCATAAAATTGCATGGATAAGACCAACCTATGCCTTGGCGTGTCGTTAATGGCGAGCGCATTCCTTTCGAGCGATTAGTATCCGTGGCTCATAAAAAGATTTGGAACATGGGGGAGAGGGCCTATTTACATAGCGGTATAGTCTGCGATAAGCTTCAGGGCTAGGGCCCGCCGCAGAAATACTTTATTTACATAGCGATTAAGTCTCCGGTGGGTTTTTTTCTCCAAATGGTATATAGGGGAAAAGACATTTTGTACACGAAGCTGTGTCTATTAATTTTAGTTGCTTTCGGGGATTTTCATACGAATTCGGTGTATTGGTATAGGAACAGCAAACTCAAGCATATCTTGCAAGAGTAGTCAATAATAATCAATGCATTTAGATACTCTCGGCTTCAGAGAAATGGGAACGGGTTTCATTAGCACTGTGTGAGCCTAACAGTACAGGCAACTTGCTAGAATACTCCCTTCGAAGGTGGAAAATGTGCATTCCTTTTGATTTATAAACAAAACAAAATAAGGCTGACAGGATAAAGAAATGTTTAGAGTTTTCTCCGGGAGCCGGTGTTACTCAAGAAATGACGCAATTTATAATATCTTTACACAATATTCATTAACTTAAAAAAGAGGAAAAAGATGGGGTTTTGAGTATCAAATTGTTCATGCTCATATTTAATTGAATTAAAACAACTCTGTTCTGATAACCGTCATTCTGCGATAAGATTTTCGAGGCCGAGACCAAGACAACGGGGATGTTGGTGATAAGCAGGGGCGCCGGGGGATGTGGGGGGGGGGGGGGGGGGGGGGGGGGTGGTGGGGGCGGGGGATCTTACTGTTTTCCATCGTGGGCGGGGGGGGGGGTATCGCCCAAAATAGGGGAGGGGTATTCTTGCTCAAATTACGGGTGTGTGTGCGGGGGGGGGGGGGGGGGGGGGGGGGAGGGAGAGATAACATAACGCACTTTTTTATTTTGAAAGCAGGTAGTCATGAGGGGGAGGGCTACTTTACAAAATGCATCGTTGACCGAGAACACTTGATGGAGGGGGGGGGGGGGGGGCGGGAAGCAGGGAGGCGGGGGGGGGGGGGGCGGGGTAACTGTTTTCCGAGGCTTTCTATTAGGCGGGGAACGGGGGTATCCATTACCAATAATAGAGGGTGCTTAATTATCGGCCGAAATTGGGTGGAGGGGTTCACCGTTTAGCGGGTGTATTGTGTAAGTGGGGAATGGGGGGTGTTCCATCCCATATAATTGTATCAAAATGGTTTAAACTACAGTTTAATAGAATAAACATCAACAAATTAGCTATAATTACGTGTATAAATCTAGGGATAGGTTCAGTATTAGTATCATTGTTATAATTTGGTTATATAACTGATTATAATATGTTTGGTTTTATTTTGTTGTAAGGAACTGTTGATACAATACAACGCATGGTTTTGATTATTCTTAATCTTCCGAATTATTTCCAATACCGTGTGCATAAGTGATGATTTTCACGGGGTGATTGCAGACCCATTTTGATTTATAATGCAGCAAAAAAATAAACAAAAGAGGTTCACAGGCTAAAGAAATGATACAAATTTTCCTCGGGAGCTAATTGCTCCTCAAGAAATTACGCAATTTATATCTGTATGATATTCAAGCACTTGAAAAAAAGGTGAGGTCTCGAATTATCAAATTATACAAATATCCAAACGGATATGTGTTATGATAAAACTGTTTTGCGACACGATAATAGGGGAGAGGTTTAATTCCCCCTCCCCCGTCCCCTCCCCCCCAAAAAAAACAACACAATAATAATAATAATAAATAAATAAATTTAAAAAAGGGGGGAGATAACCGTTCGCAGGTTTTTATTATGTAACAGCTTAAAATATACCAGTTTTAAAAAATACACAATGATCTCATCATTGTACCAATACTTCATTTAGAGATCGTCGTGCAATTTGTGATACAAGCGCATTATTTCGCACAAAGACCAATAATGTGTCACAATCCGTTCATTTTGCGATACAAGCAACGAAATAACCATAAATATAGCTTTAAAGGACAAGTAACACCTCGAAAAAGCAAAATAGCTGCCGCAGCAAAGAGCGCCCGTTTAACGGGCGCCAACAGCTAGTCTACACTCAGTAATACTCTAACGCTACGAGGGGGGTCGCCCGTGCATTTCCAATGGCCGTTTCTAAAACCACATCTCCTCTTTTCCCGGCGCTCCTCGATCGCCGCGACCCGGACGGGTCGACGGGCCCGGTCTCGGAGCTCCTTACTGTCGCATTCCCGACTCCCGGCGCGGTCGGGATCGACGTCCAGATGGCCCCGAAGTTCCTCTAATTTATTCATTATTCATGACGCGCGAGTCCCCCATCGATTTGATAGAGTCGCGTGGATATGTTCTAGCCATCAATCCCGCGCGACCGAAGCTTTCTCTTTTCGTTGAGCGCCACCCTTTCGCCCCGGATTTGTAGATATCGGGCTTATGGAATAATCATGAGGTAGGGTCTCGGACGCTTCTCGCGAAGGCTGTATTGACACAAGCTAATTGGTCTTGTGGTCAGTTTATGCTCTGAATCGCGCTCATAAAATTGCATGGATATAGGCTACCTATGCCGTGGCGTTGCAAGGGAGCTACATTAACACCGAGCGCATTCCAGTCGACTATTGGAACACTGTGGCCTTCAGGGCCGGGGGTCCTCGGTAGAGAGAGATTATTTTACCTTAGCGATTAGTACTCTGGGTTGCGCACTGACTGGTTAGTGGTTGAGTTTACACACTGAATCGCGCTCATAAAATTGCATGGATATAGGATACCTATGCCGTGGCGTGCAAGAGAGCTACATTAACTCCGAGCGCATTCCAGTCGACTGATTGGAAAGCTAGGTGGCAACTTCAGGGCCGGTGTGTTCCTGGGTAGAGAGAGATTATTTACATAGCGATTAGTCCTGGCGGGTTTCGACACGATTGATAACATGTGGACAGTGAGTACCGATTTAACCACGAAGCAGATCGCTACAATATATACATGATAAATGAGATAGCATGGCAAATCCGAGGGATATTTGTTTGGTAGATTGGGTGAAGAGAGGTTTTTGCAAATGGTAGGGAAAATACAATAAATAATGGTTGACAGGATAAAGAAATTGCTATGCAGTTTTTTTCTCAAGAATGATGCAATTGATATCTTATTAATATTCAAGCACTTGAAAAAAAGAAACAGATGGGGTCTCGGAAATCACTTTTATTCTAACGAATCTGTTATAGTTATTATAATATCATTTTATTTTGGTTATAATAACTGATGTTTTTACAATACAATTTTGTTGTGATCAATGTTGATCTAAACCGCGTGCGTGGTGTACCTAAATTATTATTCCCGGGGTAACTTTGTAATCCTTTTGATTTATAATCAAAACCCCAAAAAAGGCTTGACAGAATAAAGAAATGCTAGAGTTTTCTACGTGAGCCTGTTACTCAAGAAATTACGCAATTTATAATATCATTTACAATATTCACGAACGTAAAAAAGAGGAAAAATATGGGGTTTTGAGTATCTAATTTATACATGTTTGATATTTACTGGAATTCAAACAAATCTGTTCTGATAACTGTCGATCAGCGAAAATCTTTTCGAGGTTAGGACCAAGACAAATGGTTAATTTACAACGGGGGTGGTGGTGATGGGCAAGGTACGGCTGGGATGTTGGGGGGGGGGGGGGGGGGGGGCGGGGGGGGGTTTTACTGTTTCCACAAAATAGGGGAAGAGGGGGATCCTACCCAAAATACGCGTGTGTGTGTGTGTGTGTGTGTGTAGGGGGAGGGGTGGGGGGTAGGAGATAACTTACACGCAGTTTTTATTGTGAGAGCGGGGAGTCATGATGGGGAGGCTACTCCTACAAAATCATCGTTGACCGGGACCACTTGATGGGGGGGGGGGGGGGGGGGGGGGGGGGGGGGGGGGGGGGGTGGGGGTGGGGTGGCCAGGGGCACGGGGGTGTGCAGGGAGGGGAAGGGTAAACTGTTTTTCCCGGGGCTTTTTATTTGGCAGGGAACGGGGGATCATCCATCCCAACAATAGAGGTGCTTATCGCCCAAAATTTGGTGGCAGGGTATCACCGTTTCGAGGGTGTATTGTGTAATGGGGAAGTGGGAGGGGCGGGGGGGGGGGGGGGGGGGGGGTCGTGTTCGATCGCACAAAATAGCATCAAATGGTTTAAACTATACTTTGATAGCCGTTTTCCACAGGTGTGTTTGGGGGGGAAGGGGGGTACCATCGCCCAAAAAACTGTTTTGCGACACGATTTCGGGGCAGAGACCAAGACAATTGTTATTTGTGTACATCGGGAGGTGGTATTGATGGACGGGGTGGGGAGGGGATGGGGATGTAGCCGTTTTCCCACAGGTGTGTGTGGGGGCAGGGGGGTCTATCGCCAAAATAGGGGAGAGCTCTAATTCCCCCTCCCCCCCCCCCCCCTCCCCCCCCCAAAAAAAATAAAAAAATTATAATACAAATAAATAAATCAATAAATTACAAAATAAATCAATAAATACAAAATAGGTGGAAGATAACCGTCGCAGGTTTTTTTATTATGTAACAGCTCAAAATATACCAGTTTAAAAAAATACACAATGATCTCTTCATTGTACAATACTTCATTTGGAGATTGTCGTGCAGTTTGCGATACAAGCGCAATATTTGGCGCAGAGACCGATAATGGTCACGATCTGTTCATTTTGTGATACAAGCGACGAATAACAAAAATATAGCTTTAAAGGACAAGTTACACCTCGACAATTACAAAATGGCTGCCGCAGCCAAAGAGCGCTCCCGTTTAACGGGCCGCCAACAGCTAGTCTATTAATATTAATACGGTAAGCTTCAACCCCCCAAATGCCTCCCACTCCGAGATGTCGTCACCCCCCGAGAATTCGGCGACTCCCCGACCGTCGGGATCGAAGGATATACGTTTTGCGGAGGGACAATAAGGTATGCCCGAGTCGCTCCCGCCCCGTGGTCGTCCTCCAGATCGAAGAAAAGGGAAAGTCAGCAATATGCGGGTTGCTAAAGTTAAGGCGCCGAGCAATGACTACCGATTTACCCGCCGCAACTTGTTTGACGATATAAAACGGAGTTAAAAAGCAAGATATATATTACGAAACAATTCAAAGTTTACGAGTTGCAAAACTGTCCAGTTTTGGATAAATATAAATTATTATTATCACGCAAATGGTCCATATGATCCGTAAGTTTGAAATTGACAACGCCACTGTAACGACAAACGAGTGTATAGTAGCTTTAGTTCCAATAGTTTCGTCATCGTTGTTTTGCGTGTGTTATTCGCAGAGCCTACATGCTTTAGTACACAGCTGAGGCGAGCGAGCTAATCCCTTTTGTACAACGGGGTGCAATTGTGCATTGAAGTGAATATAGAACGGGGGGAACAATGGTTGGAGTGAAGTTTCTTTCGTATTTATACAATTGACCAGGGCATCGGCTAATCTTGCTAAAATCGCTCCATGATATAATGTGCAATATCGCCAAGACCTTCAGTGGCAAGATGTGTTACAACACGCACAATGGAAAGAAGGATATACCATCTCGCCATACCATCTCGCAATCCGCTCAGGATTGATAATACAAAAGAATTATAAAGAGTGTCAATTTTATTAAATGCATGAAGAGACAGCTGTAAGCGTTCCCTCCATCGCAATATACCCCCGTTTCACATTATGATAAACGTATAACAAAGGGATGATACTTGAAATTGGGAAATCAAAACTTTTAGGACAAAATCCTAGCAGATTTGGAAAAGGGGAAAAGGCAGATCACCCCCCCCCCCCCCCCTACCTGCCTACTAACTTCGCAACAAAAAAAAAAACAACGAAAACGCATCAAGCGCATGTGTTTGTATTTGATAAGTTTGTCATGCATACAATTTCCATCGTATTTTTCAATTATTACTATTATTTGTAACATTTAAACAGAGTGTACCGGGGATATCCGATGGGTCGGGTTTATCATGTTCACTGAAAGGATGAATCGTAATGACATGTGCAAAATGAGGCGGGGTGGGGGTAGGGGGTAGCACGCCTGTATCCTGTTTCGTTTTTAAACCCATGTGGATATGGGGACAGTTTTAAATTAGTTTTCAGAGGTCGTTGTGTTCTTAAAATCGTGATTGGCTTTTCACTGAAAAAAACCCCGCGATTAGAAGACACGAGGTTATGTAGCCATGCAGGCAATTGGAGTCGCGGGGAGGGGGGGGGGGGGGGGGGGGGCAGCTGGCGAGCTACTATATTATCAATGAACACGAATGTAGTGGACCATACATTTACTTGAAATATGGGGGATAACTTGCATGGATACTGAAACCATCATGATTTTGTTATACTTTGGCCGGATGTATATTGTTGACCAGGGCCCGCCGACGGTTGTGGGTCGGGATTTAGTTGCCCGTGTCTATTTTGTCTCACTATTTAAAATGATTGGCTATGGGAATAGTATAGTTTTAAAGTGTCGTTATATCGTTATCGCCTTTCTCTCACTACAAACCCGCGGATTTCCGCGGGTACAGCTAGTAATCTATGATATTATTATATCGAACCTAGGACCCTGGTAGTAGGGTCCACGATCTAACATTAGTTTTCCGAGACTGACATAAACATAATAACAATAATAAAATTCTACATTCGATATTATCATTTGACAAAGTATGGCAGTAGCATACGAAACGTCGTGATCGTTTAGATTCCTAGTTTTACAATTGCGAGAAAGCGTATATCAATTAGCGATATTATTTCCGAATAAAATTTTATTTTCAAACTGGTACTTCGGCCTTATGCCATTGCGTTCGGCATTCAGAGGATGGAGAAAGGAAAGTAAAGGGAGAGTTGAGTTGGGTATATAGGAGGGCGCTACACAAAATACATTTTTGATGAGATAATGAAAAACTGCGTTGTAAAATTTGAAAAGAGCATACTTATTTAGGACATGTGGCTTAGGGTTACAGAATGATGTCATATACAGCTCTAGGCTACAGAATGGTTGGCGGTTATCGTTTTTTTGTTTGTTGTTTTACAGGGACGCGGTTAATTTGTTATGATTATTCATGTTTTAGTCCGCCCTTTATCATGTTTATACAATCCGATTTGTCCGAAGAGCAGAGTCTGACCACTTGACCAGACAGGGCTCCCGTTGCAGAAAGAGATACAATCGATTGTAAGTTAAAATTTATTGTAAGTCAGAAAATTTACGCGTTTCCACAAACCGATCAGATTGGCATCTAGATCACGTGATCTGACTTACAATTAATTGCAACTTACAATCGATTGTATATCTTCTGCAACGGGGCCCGTGATCTCCTCATCAAGGAAACATGTGGTCGTCTTACTATGTCTAAACTTGGCAATAGGAAGGACTTTTATCGTTTACAAAACAAACTTTGGCGCAGATTCTACCGATGCTCCCCAGGAAGTTGAAGATGGTGCACGCAACATGTGCTGGTTTTGCATTGATTCCTATGTCGGGGTAATAATAGTGTAAAGCGCTTAGAGATTAAATTGTATCATATTCATGATATTAGGCGCTATATAAATCGAACATATTATTATTATTATAGGGATTTTTGGTCAATTTCGTATGTAGGGCCACACGAATTCATTTTGAGTGCATTCAATTTCGCCGATTTTTTTCACCGCAGCTAAATCTTGTAGTTCAAATTTTTTGTTAAGCATTTGAATTCATATAGAGATCCTTCGAAAACATTTTATTTGCATTCGATTTAAACGTCTTTCTATTTCGTTAAAACGGACTTAGTAACATTGCCACATCCTCAAAATAAAATTTTAATTCTAGCGTTCCCTTATACCTTGTTGTATTCGTATTAACAATCAAAAATCATGGACAGGTTTCGGGTTTTTCAAATTTCCCTTCGTTACAAAGATGTGTATGACTGAAGTATTCAGATAAGGAAAAACCTCGGGCGAGTTTTTCTTCCGTGTACAAAGTGAGTGCAGTGAGTTACTGAATATCACTGTGCATTTTCGCTTCATTACTTGACCTTGAAATTTTCAACAATACCCCGTGGACATATGAGATAACAACAATATACATTGCAACAACCATTCACCACTTTTGCACATGTCAACAAAGTTACTAGAGGGATAGTTGAGTTTTGGTAGAGAGGGGCGCTACACATAATAATTTTATTGTAAGATAATGAAAAACGGAGTATAAAATTTGGAAAGGGCATAATATTTAGTAGACAGAATAAACTTTATTTGATCAAAATCGGTTCAGGAAACGGCTGAAAATATCCATTAACGTAACCATTTGTAATAAATATGTGGGGCCCCCCTACAAATATTAAGCTAATTTTGAACCAACCGTTACACAATTTTTTTTTTTAAATGCTTCCTCTTTTCAAAAATTTTCCAAAGGAAGTTTTTTAATAGTTGTTGATTATCTCTCTACTAATCTCTATTTAACTATTTTTCACTATTTTTACGACCTTCACATGCACAATATTTTATTAAAATGGTTTAATTACAATGAGTTGACCAAAAACTGTACTCTCTTTACCAGAACTCAACTATCCCTTTAATTAGAAAAATTCGTGATTACTATACGTAATACCGCTGTTCGTGATTCGTTGGCGAATTGAATGCTATAGCGGGCTTTTAATTGAAGGCTATAAGTGCTAAATCACCCAAGAGCTAATAGAATGAAGGAAAATACCATTTTGAAACGACAGTTAGCTTTAGCCTAATTTCGCGAATGTGAATGATCTCGCTTATCAATACGAACGAAAAAGTTTACGATATTGGCTGGTAAAACTATATTACTTCTCATTTGTTTATAATAATTCCCCGCTCTTTGCCCTGTGTGAATGAGGTTGACCTCTGGTTAGGTTACTTGTTTAATACAACAATCAAGTAGTATAGTTGTGAGATGCCCTCAGAAATATCAAGTGCATACTTAAATGTATTACTATGACCATTGTATCCGCCTTTTCGATCTTATAATTTAAGACCAACCAGCATTATACCGTATTTCTATCATAGATCGATTCATGGGCAATTGCTAATGTAAATC
>JBAMJV010002329.1:0-15634 GCA_037951105.1 Echinarachnius parma | reverse complement strand
GAGTATATATACGTTAAAGGGACTGTCCGCCTTTTACAAATCGTCTGAACAATTTCCAGTAGACGGATGGGGATGAATGTAACACACACAAAATAATCCAGATCGAAAAGCCCTGTACTTTGGATTCTACGAGTGAAAAACGATTGTGTCCCTCCAACAATATTCTTGTAAAGGTATTGTGAAGCCGACATTTGTAAAGGTATGTCACGGAAAAGGGTGTCGAAAATGAAGACTATACAATTACATGTAGTCAGTTTTTAGCAAGGTTTGGATATTTTGTTTAGTATTCGCTTACGCCGTTGTTCGATCTGTGCCTGGGACACGTAGCGCGGGTCTGTGCGCGGTTCACGTAGGGGTCATCCGTGAATCCGTGAAGTGTGCGAAATCTCGCACCGGGTGAATACTCGTATAATGCACAATTAAACGCTGTCAGTCATTTTATTATTTATGAGGTCTATAACTCAACGAAAAAGAGATTTCAAGCTCTAATTTGCTGTAAAATTACATTTTCTTTCATATAAGACAATAACTTCGCATCTTTTGAAATTTGGCTTGCAAAAGGGGTACAGTCCCTTTAATTTCGTGATTCCATGTAAACTCCCTTTTCGCTTTGAGTGCCGATTGGCACGGATTTGCATTCCGTAATGCCTAGGTCACAAATGCAACGGGTGCCGCACGATGTGTCTACCTATACGGCGGATTTTCTACGATTTCGGAAAGTAAAGATATCGTACGATGTCTGCAGAATCTTTGTGTAGCAGTCACATAATTATTCGCCGGGGAACTTGCGATGTCTTTGGAGGTGAGTAATTAATCGCACGGCTCCTGTGCACACAATCTTAGTGTCCATACGGACGTATTACGGGACTCGTACGGACATCGCAAGATACTCTATGAAATCCTACGACTAACGTACGATTTGAGTGGCCCAAAACTAAGTCTACAAATCGTACGATATTCGGAAAAATACTACGGTGTCCGTGCTGGGCCCGTGCAGTGCCCGTGTGATGCTCTCTATGACGTGTATATGGGCTTACGGTTAGTAAAAATCGTACGATGCATGATTTTGTTTTACTCCGCGTTAGAGCTTTTTTCACGTACGGCGAGCAAAATGCATTGGCGACCACAGGATAGCCATGGCATCCTTGCGGCTTCCGTAAGATTCCCACAATATTTCCCATAAAATTGGCATCGTACGGGCGCCGTATCCCGAATCGGAGCATGTTTGACCTAGGCATAACTTAGGCTTATATCCTAAGTATTCCTCGATGCTAACCACTATTTTGGTAACACAGGGTATTCGACCGACACGCCATATTCTAGTTTGTACATATGAAGAGCTTAATTCCAAAAGGCGCTAAATCCACTTTTCATCAAATTGGATTTTCTTGCACGATTAAATGCTCATCAAACATGTGCATTTAAATAACCATTTAACTCCTCAAAATAATTTTTAGAAATATGAAAAAAATTGGATCAAAAATTTTGTTTAGTTCCAAAAGGCGCTAAATCCAAAATTGTTTAGTTCCAAAAGGCGCTTAATCCATCATGTGATCAAACAGGCACGTTTTGACCAATCAGAGCGCAGTATCAGCGTAGCAGACGATGCCTATACGTACTAGAGAAACGCCGTTTGCCTGATCGCTGACATTTCATTGTAATTCTGTCTGGTTTAATTCCTTTTGAAAGCGTTGTGTAAGGACACACACCAATGACTAAGGATAGAATAGTTATTTACACAACCAGAGATCCCCCCAAATGGCTGAGGAATGATGAATTCTGTGAAGAAGTAGAAAGCGTACAGGTTGAGCTTCGACATCCTATTTGGTAAGTATTGCCCCATACACTCATTTTCGTGTTAGTATTGTAAGTGTCATATTGCATGTAAAATGGAAGAGCATCGCCAATTAGAACAATATAAACAGTATAAAATGAAATAAAAAATACTTTTAGTTCTCAAGAGAAAGTGGGTTTTAATTGTACAGTATCTATTTGGGTATTGATCCGTTTTATATTATAGATCTGCGGCACCTAAAATACAGTGGCGTACTACAATACTTTGTCTTTGACTTTGTAGATGTGGTTGTTGTTGTTGTTGTTTAATGTTTATTGTGGTGTAGCTGTAGCCGTAGTCGTAGACACGTGGTGTAGCTGTAGCCGTAGTCGTAGACACGAGTGCTATTAGTATTAGCTGCTACTTGTACTATGCAAGTACTCCCTAGCGGCAAGTGAAAACTGCAATGCAGATATTGAATAGCATGCCATATAGGCATTAGGCCTGCATTAGCACAAGCAGTACCTAGCAATAAAAGCCCTGTGTAGTTGAATGCATTTAACCCATTGCCTAATACAATATGGTTAGTTTGTGTTTTTGAAATTAATTTTGGATTGAGTCGTCCTACCAGGAATATGTACCCTGTAGATGTGGATTGAGTTGACCATACGTGCATAACTCAATAAGCCATAAGAAAAAGTGATTCAAACAATAAGCATTAATTTATCTTCTTTTTTTCTATTAATAGGGAATATCTCGGTCGTCCTAGCCAACGTCAAGTTCGCAACCGACGATAGATGACAACTTCTACCACGAATCTCTGTCGTCATGCCCCACGTCGATCTCCATGACTGACGTCAAGTTAACAACCGGTGGTCGATTGTGACGGCAACTGCGAATCTCTGTCATCATGTCCCGTGTCGATCTCCATGATGCGACGACTGACGTCAAGTTCAACCACGGATGGTGGATGGTGACAGCGACCGCGAATCTCGGTGGTCATATCCCACGTCGATCTCCATGACGCAACGACTGACGTCAAGTTTAACAACCGCTGGTGGATGGTGACAGCAACCGCGAATCTCGGTCGTCATGTCCCACGTCGATCTCCATGACGTGACAACTGACGTCAAGTTTAACAACCGGTGTTGGATTGTGACAGCGACCGCGAATCTCGGTCGTCATGTCCTACGTCGATCTCCATGACTGACGTCAAGTTAACAACCGGTGGTCGATGGTGACAGCAACTGCGAATCTCGGTCATCATGTCCCGTGTCGATCTCCATGATGCGACGACTGACGTCAAGTTTAACAACCGCTGGTGGATGGTGACAGCAACCGCGAATCTCGGTCGTCATGTCCCACGTCGATCTCCATGACATGACAACTGACGTCAAGTTTAACCACGGATGGTGGATGGTGACAGCGACCGCGAATCTCGGTGGTCATGTCCCACGTCGATCTCCATGACGCAACGACTGACGTCAAGTTTAACAACCGCTGGTGGATGGTGACAGCAACCGCGAATCTCGGTCGTCATGTCCCACGTCGATCTCCATGACGTGACAACTGACGTCAAGTTTAACAACCGGTGTTGGATTGTGACAGCGACCGCGAATCTCGGTCGTCATGTCCTACGTCGATCTCCATGACGCGACGACTGACGTCAAGTTTAACAACCGGTGGTGGATGGTGACAGCAACCGCGAATCTCGGTCGTCATGTCCCACGTCGATCTCCATGACGTGACGACTGACGTCAAGTTTAACAACTGGTGGTGGATTGTGACAACAACCGCGAATCTTGGTCGTCATGTCCCGTGTCGATCTCCATGACCCGACGACTGACGTCAAGTTCAACCACGGTTGGTGGATGGTGACAGCGACCGCGAATCTCGGTAGTCATGTCCTATGTCGGTGTCCATGACGCGACGACTAATGTCCATAACACGCTGTGCACGTTACAGTGCATGATACTAACTCAAATTTTTTTTTTTCAGTTTGACATGATTTTTATCAATATCTGATTTATTTGTGTCATTTTCTTGAATGGCTTTTTCAGAATGAGTAAAGCAATTTTGCAAGATAATCATAATTCATTACGTCTTTACTGATTGTTTATTTTGTTCCCATGGTTACTGTGGATCTGGTTAATATCCTTATTTTTCTGATTTTCTGAAATGTGTTGAATTAGGATAACAAGTGAGAACATGACGATTGAAGTTGTGCTTGGACTGCTTGGAGAGAAGATCATGATGCATGGTTGGCATCTGAGTGGAATGTGCTGAATGACGGTGGTACAGTAAAATGCTACACAGTGTTATGCCCGGCGCAGACAGAGCCGACTCGACTGTTTGTCATTCCGATCGGCTCAGTTTTCAGTGCCTCGCGACACACATTTTGCCAGTCGAGAGACAGTCGGATGCCAGTTGGGGCCGATTCAACGCGATAAATCTGCTCCGACCGACCGGGCCCAACTCTAGCCTGATTTAAACCAGTCGGATCGGGTCGAGTCGGCTCTGTCTGCGCCGGGCTTAAGGGCATAGATATGGATGTAACAGGTCATTAGAACCTTGATTCATATTCTAAAATAATTCTAATCATCACAGGATAACATTCATTTTTAATCTATAACCAACCATACGTATAACCTGTATATTCTGATATCATGCGTCAAAATTTTAATTCCAAAAGGCGCTAAATCCATGTTTATTTCCAAAAGGCGCTAAATCCGGTGAAAAAATTATTTTGAAAAAATATTTAAAAATAACTACTATAGCAGGATTTCTTTCATGAGTGTTTTTTTAATGTGTTATGATAGGTTTTCATTATGTATGAAATTCTCAATCATTGAAAGAAGTGAAAGTGGTCTAATAAAAAACATTGATTTACTCGAAAAGTCCAAAAGTGGATTTAGCGCCTTTTGGAATTAAACTCTTCATATAATGAAATTAAGGGGAAGGAAACCTTGGAATTTTCGCTTGCTGTTACTGATAAGTGCAGAATTCCTGTCACTTCATGGCCCCATTGCAGAAAGAGATACAGTCAATTGTGAATTACAATTTATTGTAAGGCAGATCATGTGTTATAAATGCAAAAATCTGATTGGTTGAAACGCGCCAATTTCTGACTTTCAATTGTAACTTACAATCGAATGTATCTCTTTCTGCAAAGGGGCCCCAGTCGTATATTCACTCTTGGGTATCACTAATAGTGGAAATAATCACATTTTTGAAACTCAACTGTATGACTAAGCACTGGAGACTGCCATGTTTTCCAACGGTACCCATGAAACGTCACCTGAGCGCATCTGAGCATGCACTAACAAAAGCAGGTCATGTAACCGCTGTTGTTGAATCTGATACTAGGTCAGTGGTTCCGTAAGCCACTTTTGTTGGTGCATGCTCAGATGCGCTCAGATGACGTTTCATATGGTACAGATGTAAAACATGGCAGCCTCCACTGTCCAGTGTTAAGTCAAAACAGTTGATTGTGGTTTTAAAACATTGATCATTTCCATTATGATTATTAGTGATACCCGGGAGGAATATACGACTATAAGTGACGGAATTATGCACTTAGGCTATCAGTAACAGCGAGCGAAAATTCCAGCGTTTCCTTCCTCTTTGAATAAAGTACATTCAGGTTTCTCTTGCACAGGGAAAACATGGTGGTTTGGATTCATAGATCGGCGCGGTGCTATGTTGCGAGCGCCTTGCCCACGGTGCGAAATACACTATGGCTGTGCGTACAAACTTGTCTAGTTACAAATAACGAACCAAGCGTAGCATTTCGTGTAGTGCACTCTACGACCCCACGCATAAAAACCTTTAAAATCACGGTCACTTAATAAATACTTACGTCCCCGTCACCCAACTCCTGATCCACTACTGATGAAAATCGTAATGCTACGCTGTTTTACAATCGTGCACATCTGAAAGTCTTTACTATAGGCCTACATAAGATACTGTGTTGTCCTTTATATATAAATATACTCGTGTATAATTAATCAGTGCCTATTTCAACACATATTTCAATCACTTATTCAAGTTTTACATAATTTGTAATACCTCTGTACAAATACTTCAAATTTAAATCATTATAGCCTATACAGGGTGGCCAAAAAAAACGGAACGGGGCACTTCCCAAAATATAGAAACAAGTATTATGTCCATCGGATAGGGTGTCTTTTCAAATGAACAACGACACCAAGAACAGTCAATTTGGTCGTGTAGTTTTTGTTTTAGAGCGCTGTGAGTGACACCATGTCAGGTTCTCCTTTTTGTCAATTTTTAACAAGCCAGTGCTTGATACATCGCACGTACCTACTTTCATAGCGTTGAATAACGCACGCCATTGTGCATTCAGCCGTGTGCCGAGATAATAGGCATGGTCGATTAATGGTATTACGGGCAGGGAGTGCATATTAACTTGCGCCGACTAGGTAAAAATTGACAAAAATTGTTACCTGACATGGTCTCACTCGCGGAGTCCTAAAACAAAAACTACACGACCAACATTACTGTTCTTGGTATCGCTTTTCATTGGAAAAGACCCTATCCGATGGATATTAATATTTTGGTACTATATTTCGGGAAGTGCCCCGTTCCGTTTTTTGGGCCACCCTGTATAGTATAGGTACTAATCAGCAATTCATAATTTGTAAGCTAGAATGCGATAAATGTGTATATTAAGCATTGTGCAAAATCACATTCATTTTGTAATGGAGATGTGTGCATTATGTACATGCTATTTTGTCGGTAAAACGATTTAGTATGATATTACATGGATCTAGTAACCTTGTTAACAAGCAAAAAACTAACATCAACTAAAGTCCACTAAGTGATTTGTGAACATTCCATGTTAAATAGATGTTATATGGCCTATCAACTCATCGCATGAACTTTGTACAGAGTTGAAACTCTCTCAGGGAGATTTTCAAATTCAAACATTCAATCATATATATATATTATTCAATAGCAAAAGAGAAGTTCAGGCAAACGCAACCTGGTATATGCTTATGTTGCTAATGCAAATACAAACACAAGGTTTGTAAGAACTGCCAAAGTTCTAAGTTAAATTTGTTGATTCTGACAATGTTACTAGATCCCCTTAACCATAGTAATTATTCATATAAATGTGAAATCGTTCATCATTATATTTTCATGAACGAACATTCTTGTTAACTTTGCCGTAAAGTTGTGAAATGTCTTCAACTGATTGCCCATCTTCGACATCAACGGTCGGATGACTTGATGGTATCTTCACCGAGTCGAAGCCAGAGGAGTCACGACACCTGTCGCTGTCATCGTCTAATCTAGATCCACCTGCACCATAGTCGTAATCATAGTCTTTGTCAAATTACGTTCCGCCTGCAGCACCATCGCCATCACAGACTTCGTATATTCTAGTTCCGTCTGTGCATTCATATTCATGATAATCTTTGTTAATGCTTGATCCCAACCTAGGGTTATGATGGCGGTCTCCTGTGTTTATGTGCTTTATTTATTACTTTAAATTGATAATTATTTTTGTACTTGTAATTCTATTGTAAATACTCAAACATGTTTTGTACAATTATGACTATGTATTGTTTTGAAAAAAATGCAGAAATAAAACAAACAAACAAACAAACAAACAAACAAACAAACAAACAAACAAACAAACCTTCCGCTTCGGGGTTTCGTTGAGGATGTTGTAGGGGTTGTGTGTGCTTCCATGCTGAAGTAGATAGGTTCGTCGATGCTGGTGGTTGAGGCTTCGCACAGGCATCGCGATGACTACACTGTGTTCGGGAAATGCTACTATTTATGTTAATCAGCCACTCATTGTTTCATGCATGAAAATTCTTGTTAACTTTGCCGTAAAGTTGTGAAATGTCTTCAACTGATTGCCCATTGTTGAAGTCAGCCACATCTTCGACTTCAACGGTTGGATTTCTTGATGGTATCTTCACCGAGTCGAAGCCGGAGGAGTCACGACACCTGTCGCTGTCATCGTCTAATCTAGATCCACCTGCACCATAGTCGTAATCATAGTTTTTGTCAAATGACTTCGAGTATTCTAGGTCCGCCTGTGCATTCATCTTCATGATAGTCTGTATTAATTGTTGATCCAAACCTTTTAGTGTGAGGTTTCGTTGAGGGTGTTGTAGGGGTTGTTGGTGCTTCCAGGCTGAAGTAGATAGGTTCGTCGATGCTGGGTGGTTGACTACGATGACGACCCTGTGTTCGAGAAATGCTACTAGAGGCAGAATTGTTTTCGTTTCCTTCGATCACGGGAAGCTCTGCACGACCTCTGGCTTGCGTTCCTTGTCTGACAGAGTCATTTCCTGCCGATGTAAGTCTGATCGGTTTATCTTTACCCTTTAGAGATGAACTGATGCGGCTTTTTGTGTAGACAACAAATACAACAATAAGGGCTATTGTGATGAGTTCCAGTATTATGAAAACGACAGTCAGAATGATGTATGTATTCTCATCAGGTGCATTATTCGTCGCATCAGGTTTACTGGTTGGATCTTGTTGTTCAGTAGATGGGGGCATGCTTGTGGTAGGAACACGATATATCAGGTCAAAACCAACAGCAAACGGAAAGGATGGCGTTTCAGGTCTGAACGTTTTGCACACGACGATCCTTCCCACATCGCTGTCAGTGATATCCTGCAACAACATGAACCTCCCTCCTGGTCAGGTCCATGATCGGTTCTTGATGTCCACATCTCCGATGTACTCGTCAACGAGACTCCATGTGATCTCGGAATCCTCACTTGATTCAAGCTCGCACTCGAATTCGGCGTCGTGTCCTTTTAGTACGTGCTGGACGTCAACATAGACTGCGAAGGAGCACGTTGGGTTTTCATTCAAATCTCCGAGGGATGATTCACATGATGCGTTCGAGACGTTTTTAAAGGCATTGAAGTCCACAGGAGTTTTCAGTAACAATGACGATGATTCGACATTACTTATATCCTGTAGTCCGAATGATACACTAATCTGTGGCACAAGTCCGGAGAGCGCTCTCGATTCACAGGTAAAATTGACAGTTTCAATGTCAATTTGTCCAGTCATTAATTTAGGAGAGATTGAACACTTGGGTGGCACGATTTGTCCAACATCGATAACAGTTAAGGTGAATGTTTGAACTACTTCAGTCCCCAACATACAGTCATAGAGCGGCCGAATGTTCGAAGAAACGAGCAATGTTAACTGAGAAATGGAGCCCTGACGAGTTCCATAGCTTTCTGGGAGTAAATTAACACAGTAGTTTGTATTAACTTTACAATCAGCTACAGTGATTGGATAGGCTTTGTCGGTATTCACCAGTGCAATCCACTTTATTCCACTTGTATCATTATTTGCATTACAAGTCAACGTAACGTTTCTTCCCTCTACAACAGCCTTTTCCACAACATTGGCACCACACAGGGCAAGGGCAAATATGCACACTAAATGTGAAATACAAGTCAGTTTTAATAGTTTTTCGAGGCTCATTTTGCCCACTGGTATTTATCTCACAAAATGAAGAGAATTTTTACCCAAAACAAACAACTTTTAATTGCAATATCCAGCAATTGTATTAATTAAATCGCGAAAAGTCGTGCAGGCAACCTGCGACCGGTGCGCAATCACACATTATGATAACTTCCTTATAATGTACGAGGTTGATCTGTTATGTACGCTAGCTGTTCCGAGTTTTATTCAGGTCTGCCTTTTCTGCATGGGACATGTGTGTGAAGAGCGCCATATGTCACATACGTTGGTGACTCAAATTGCATACATTATCCAGCCAAGGACAGAGCCGCCCCTCTCCACACCCCCGTCTTTCCCAACATATAACCAATGACACAGAATTGACTTCGGTTGCACTGGTAGCTTATGAATGACATGTTGCTCCCATTATGGATTATGTTCCCCACCCAACCCCCCCCCCCCCCAAAAAAAAATAAATAAATAAAACAAAACAAAACAAAACAAAAAAATCTATTTCGGTGGTGAAATCATATAGTTCACTATACAGGGTGGCTCAGAAATAACGGAACGGGGCACTTCCCAAAATAAAGTAACAAAATGAACATGTCTTTCGGATAGGGTGTCCTTTCCAATGAACAACGATACCAAGAAAAGTAATTTTGGACGTGTAGTTTTTGTTTTAGGGCGCTTTGAGTGAGACCATGTCAGGTTCCTATTTTTGTCAATTTTTACCAAGTCAGTGTCTGATAAATGAGACTTACTGCCCGTCATAGTACTAGTGACCAATTAAGCCTATTCTCTCGGCACCGCTCGGCACACAGCTGAATGCTATACAAATAATACACGATCTAGAGTGCATTGTGTAAATGCATCGCACGCGAGGGCTATGTTTGCTGTGCGGCGCACGAGGCGAAGCCGAGTGTGTAAAGCACAGCTAACATAGCCCGAGAGGGCGATGCATTTACACAATGCACGATAATAAGTAGTATTATTTGTTTTATAAAACGAGCTCAACCACGGAATTGTTTATTTTGCTGGATTATTGAAAACAGACAATTGGTAACCCAGAGTTTACAAAATTCATCAACACTTGCTGCACTCGCTTCACTGAATTTGACTCTGCATGCTGCTCTGCAGATCAACTGCAGTCGATATGGAATTGCCGATAATTTCCCGTAAAACTGAGAATTATCAAAGAATTTTACGAATTTCCATTACAAAACTTACCAACATCAAACCACATATCCATATAATTTACGAAACTGCTAAGATTTAGTTACTACAGAACAGAGAATTTACAAAACGAAGCATTTTACATCTTTTTTTTCTTCACCTTCGCAAGTTTGTCTCGAAGGGGTTTGTCTGTAATCGTTTGCGATCGTTTATGATCGTTTATGATCTTTCATGATCGTTTAGAATATGACTTGTGATCGTATCGGAGGATGATCGGGATTTCGATGTTTGTGCTAGTGAAGTCATGCGTTGGCTCACCCTGTGGTGAGATTAAATGTCTTTTTGAAACAAACTCATGGAAACTCTGGTGTCATATAGTCTTTATTCCTGTTATAGAATCCATTCCCTTAATTCCGTCTTCGTAGAGCTATGTAAACAAACATTGTGACGTCACGGGGTTGCGCACCTTCGGCACGGTGGTTGCACACCTTCGGCACGATGGTTGCGCTGCTATCGGCACGATGGTTGCACAGGTATCGGCACGGTAGTGCAGGTGGTGAAAAGTAATCAATCCCCACGTGATCGGTATTAGCCAATCACGTTACTGAATTTACCGGAGCCGTTTTATAAACACTAACAATGGCGCGCGGAATATTCGCGTGTTCAAATGGTATGTAGGGCAATAAGTCTCATTTATCAGGCACTGACTTGGTAAAAATTGAAAAAAATAGGAACCTGACATGGTCTCACTCAAAGCGCCCTAAAACAAAAACTACACGTCCAAAATTACTTTTCTTGGTATCGTTGTTCATTGGAAAGGACACCCTACCGATGGACATGTTCATTTTGTTACCTTACTTTGGGTAGTGCCCCGTTCCGTTATTTCTGGGCCACCCTGTATAGTCATATAGTGTTTCTTTCAAAATTGCTCCACTGTTAGTTGCTAGAAAAGAACGCTCCCTATGTAGTGGAATTGGTTCACACAATGTGTGCGAGCTGGCATTGTATCTTATGATCTGGGTAATATATTAGTGTAAAGCGCTTAAAATTATATCATATTAGGCGCTATATAAATGTAACTTATTAATTTTGCGAAAATTGTAAGCATACACCCTGAGGTTCAATGATCTCCCCTTTCCACACAATTTGACGAAAGTGAGTAAAGCAAAGAACAACAGCGTACAGTACGAGGTGTGGGGGTGGGCTAGGGGGTTGCACCCCCCCCCCCCCCCACGACAGTTTTAAAAACAACCTGGAATGCACATCTTGTAGGCATAACAGGATTTGGAACGTGCTTTAAAAGACGGAGACATCAATTCACAGAGCAAGACAATGCCAAGGCAAATGATCAAGCAAGGTTCATGCACACACTTTTGTTGCAACATAGTATACTAGTGAAAATGTTTGTTTAAAGCATTTTCTTTGTGGGCTCAATAAATCGGTAAAATTATAGGACTTTTGGTGAAAATCATCACTTAGCGGAAGGAGGATGAGTATTCGGACCACTGCATGGAAAGATAAGGCTTGCACACGTGCCCCTTATTTAATTAAATTTTTTAGGGGTCCATATTTTTTTGTTTTTTATCATTTTTAATATAACTATTGTTTTATCTTTTTATCCTTTTTTTTTTTTTTTTTTGGGGGTGGGGGGGGGGGGGGGAGGTCCAGACAAATTGTAATTCAAAATTGGGGGGAACATCCCCGTGTTCCCAGTATACCTTCGCCACTGCGTATGTATTTTGATGGGATCTTTCTCATATTGTTTGGTTTGCCTTGTCGCCATATGTTTTGTTGAAAAGCTGTATAGGACCTTGTTACGCATTGTTGACATCTGTTGCAGTTGACTTGTGTGTAAAATAATATTTTGAAGAAAGCGTGATATTTCGGTCATTTAATTATGCTAATGAGCCCCGAATATATCCTACGTGCTAAAGTTACTGGTGTATACAAAGAGTGGATAATATTACGCACAAAATATTTTGGTGCACGTTATTACTTTATTAGATGTATTTATTATAATAAGACTGCCGGAAAAAAATATGAGTGACTGTTACAGGTTAACAGCTGCATATGCCGATAATTGTAATTTGATTCATTTCGATTTCATAAAAATACACAAAATGTACACATGTTATAACCGACACGTAATGTCTTATTTGATATGATGTTTAATTTTGTTAAATTCAACAAAAATCAATTGGAACTTCTAAATTCCGCATGTACATCATTGTTTGGATTATGGTAGCAAAATGCATGTACTATAATTGGTTTGATTTGACAAATGTATCCCTAATTATGGAGATATTTATGATAGTATGTAAGGCGTTCCATATAAAACTCAATGGGATAAAAATCGGTAAAATACTTTTTGAGATATATGAAAAAATGCTAGGGGGGGACTTACTTTTTTGGTTGAGTGTATATTCAGATCAGGATAGTGGAACAATTTGTTTGCACGTATATTGCGTTTGGTTCATGTCTGTTTTGGGAAAATGTGTGAGTGAAACTGCTGCACGGCTAACAATTGTAATTTTATTCCTTTCGATAACATGTAATTATTTTTGCACATATGAATATTACATCTTAATAATGAATGTGAAACTTTCTTATACTTGATTGGTACGATTATAACCAGCTCACATGGTGATGGTCATAAAGCTCTCAAACACACAACACACATACTAAAACATACACAGTTGAAAATCTACATGAACTATTCCACTCGTATATTTGTTGGGGTTTTAATCACTTATTAAATACTCTTAATAGTGCAAAATGTGCTAAGAAAATAGGTTTAGGTTAACAATTCTCCAAAGGGTTACCATGTGTTCAGATGTCTATTGCATAGCAGTATGGAAGACGTACTATATTGCCGGTATTGCAGCGTGTTTATTGCCATTATTTGGTAAATTATTCCACTTCTTACTTCATGTCACGTAATCATCTTTGGCTTATTTATATTTGTGATAATCAATTGTGTATAAGCTCAAAATTATGGCATGCGTATACAAACTTAAGGCGTTAATTTGTTGCTTGTATCTAGTCGAGGAAGCACCACGAAATAAGCACTGTTGATTAAAATACATTGTATATTGAATATACATTAATAATAATAATTATAATAACTGTCATTTATATATTACACCTATTAAACATAAGAGTTTTCTTTGTGGGCTTCCAGAACCTACATTACAACAAAATTTAAATATGTTGTATTAATAATTTTAAAAACATACATATAATATACATACGTGCATGGTACTCATGGTGATAGCGAAGAATAATGTATAAAGCACACTTACTTCTGTACAAACTGTTGCTTACAATGTACATGTACATGCTAACAATAATTTTGAAAAATTATGTTAATGACTACAAAACTAATTTGTATTATCTGTGCTATTACATAGCGATGATGGTTTGATCAAAATATGTAATATACTCCTTTTCTAATCTCATCCGCATGATGACATTAATAGTGTTCTTCTTTTGAAGGCAAATTCAAATTCTGTAAAACATTCACTAAACCGCAAAGATGCCATGTACATCCAGTTGGTGATGTTTTAATGTAGACAGTAGAACACAATCCAAATGTTGCAAGAACAACCAATTAATTTTAGTCTTAAGCCCGGCGCAGACAGAGCCTACTCGACCCGATCCAACTGGTTTCATTCAGGCTAGAGTTGGGCCCGGTCAATCGGAGCAGATTTATCTTGTTGAATCGTTCCCAACTGGCATCCGACTGTCTCTCGACTGGCAAAATGTGTGTCGCGAGGCACTGAAAACTGAGCCGATCGGAATAACAACCAGTCGAGTCGGCTCTGTCTGCGCCGGGCTTAACTCTCGGGTTCATTTCATTTCTATTCTGATTTGTATGATGTTGATGATATTCCTGTTGAATCAGTATCTAAACATTACGTCACATTCACTTTTTTCATTATAAGAAATGGGTGACACTTTCAGGTGTCTCACATTGTCTGAAGGGCGTCCTCTTGTGTTAAAGGCTGATTGTTTTTTTTTTATGAAAACAGCCTTCTAAGAAAACTCCGTACATGGTTTTTCTGCCAATTGAGTTATAACCATTGGTTGAATGATATCGTACAAGTTTTATTTATCAAAATCCAGTCCGAATTTAGTTTGACCAGAACTGTACTCTCCCTTTAAATCATTCATTTATTTTAAGTTCAATCTAAGCCCCTCACAAAAAGTTCCGCAATTCAAGTTTGAGCGTTCATATCTCTCCTGTTACTTTATTACTGTTCATGAATCTGGTATCATTAGAAAGCTTGTATTCGCCCCTTTACATTGATACGACATTTGTTATGAATATGTTATCATGGAATTTGAATGAGATCCGGATATGGGGCAAAGTCAAAGTGAAATGTTGCAATATGCATTGATATTGTCAATATGATTTATTGGGAGAATAAGTGATGCTTTGATTGATGTTGAGGCGATCATGCATGATGTCAATGCATGGCCCTGGGAAGCGGGGGTGCTGGGGGTGCTGCAGCACCCCCGGAAATTTGTCAGGGGGTGCGCAGCACCCCCTGCAAATTTGTTTGTATGTTATAATGTATATCATTATGCTTCGTTTACGAAATTGTCACACAGCCGACAGCCACAAATGACGCTTTTTTTGTTTTTACTTTCTTTCACAAAATCCTATAACATGTATCCCTGGCACGCGACCCAATAATACTCGCGACACTCGATACCGGCGCGGTGCGTGGTAACCAGCTGATGGGACCAGTAACCAGTCTGGTGGGACTTTGAACTTTCCCGGATGGCTAGTCAGCTCATGTGTGTGCGTGCCATGCAAAGCTTACAATAATATGTGTACAGTGATGATTGCAAGTTTTTTGTGTTGACAATGGAAACCAGATTGCTGGTCTATATCGCCCATGGTCAGCGTTTTGCACTATGAAGTTTTGTGACCAGAGTGAATTCGTCTCACAATCGTAAGTGTTAAACCATTCCTCAATGATTGATTCAAAAGAATTTGTGATTTACTGGTTGATTGATTCATTATCACAAGTCATGAGTGATGCCAATATTATGTAGCATACCAACTACTAAGTTACTTAAATACAAGTAGAAACGACTGAAATGTATTTATAAGATCATGGCATGACATTTATCATCCTCACACCTTCTCTCTTCTTTTCTCTTCTCTTTAGCTTTAGCAAAGTTCAATAGACGGAGACCACCATGATC
>JBAMJV010002328.1:0-51958 GCA_037951105.1 Echinarachnius parma | reverse complement strand
GAGGGGGGGGGGGGGGGAGTGAGCCCCCAAAGAGCCATACCCGTATACATTTCATACTCCTGTTATGATTCCCTGGTTGCCCAATGTTCTCGTTCCCTCTGTACTTGTACATAAAGGCGAGGAGGAGGAAGGGGGGGGGGGGGGGGGGGTGAGCCCCCAAAAGAGCCACCCCGTATACATTTATACACCTGTTCATGAGTCCCCTGATTGCAAAGTGTTCCATTCCTCTGTATTTGAACATAAAACATAAAGGGGAGGGGGGGTCGGTAAGAAACACCCTGGGTACATTCCATACCTTCTGTTCGTACATCTCCTGGTTGCACAATGTTCCCGTTCCTCTGTACATTGTACATAAAAAAAGGGGGGGGGGGGGGGTAAGCCAGCCCTATACATTTCATACCTCCAGTTCATGTTTCTCAGGTTGCGCAATATTCTCGTTCCCTCTGTACTTTGCATGCTGAGTGAAAGCGGTCTCATTCCGCATGGCTCCCACTGCTTGCACATCTGGGGCGGGGGCAGGGGTATTTCACAAATAATTAGAGGTGATAATTAATACTGAACGAGCTTTGTAAAACACCCACATTCATGAATACTGTTGAAGTATTAAAAGAGTTATATTTGCATGATTCAACATACATATTTGTCATAATTCAAATTAAAATGCGCACTCCCGCGAAACACTCTAGTACCTTTTAAAGTTTAAATTATATTATGTTAAGTTACACTAACAATTATTATAGTAAGCCATTAAATTGCAGCCTTATAATACGATTGAAACTACATCCGAAAAGAAACTGAATTGCAAATGTTTGAACGTTTAAGACATGTTTTAGTCTCCTTGATACTAGAAAATTGATGGATTTTTATCATAATATGTCAGCAATTTGTATAAAACAAATAACGGCTTTCAATAAGTTCAAGTTCAATTTGGTGTTTAAGTTCAACATGGGATCTTTTTCAACCCCCCCCCCCCCCCCCTCTGACATATAGTATTCATATACATTAATACGATCAGTGGATAATACATCATATTTTGCTCCAGCGACAATTGCTCCGGAGGTTATAACCTCGTCATCATTTTATTGAGATACAAATTTCAGCTTAGGTTTAGATTTAGGATTAGGATAAGGGTTACACCGGTTAGGCTTAGGTTACAATATTACAACAAATTATGACGTTAAATAACGCAATATTGTTATGTAGAATTACTTTGATGCATGAGGCATGGAAGGAAACATAACTAAATCATAATTGAATTACATAATTCATGCACTATATACTTACGTATGAGCAGATCTGAGCAGATTACCGACCAGGTGTGAGCGAGTGAGTGTGTGAGCGAGTGAGTGTGTGCAGGGGGGGGGGGGGGGGGGGTAGGGGGTAGAGGGGGTTTGTTTCTTTGTTTGTTTTTGTTTGTTTTTCTTCTTCTTTTTATCATAGCTTAAAAACCTCCAATTATCATTATTCGTCTGTAGTTTATAATTATGTGATGTAAGATTTGTAATTGTTTATGTATGCAAGGTAATTATTTATACTTTCTTTCATTATAATTGTAATTTGTTGTATTCTTTGTTTAAGATGTTCACATTGGACATATTTTGTTTATGTATATTCAATTGTAAATGTATTAATTTGGAGGAATAAAAATCACTTAAAAAAAAAAAAAAATGAGCATACCATACTCATTTGTTATTACCATAATTGGTATTAGAATTGGAAGGGACTGATCACAAGCGTGAAGCATTTAAGGATGCAGTGAACTTATAGTAAAATTATAAACAATATATACAACAAATTATGACTGAACCAAACATAATTTAAACTGAAACAGAACCAGTACCTAAAGAATATTTATTCGCTAGCAGAGCCCATGAATATGGACCCAGATGCCCGTTGGCAACTAGGTAATATTATTTTCATCATATCTCACCTACTAAGGAATTGTACTCTACTAAGGCCCGCTTGGATTTAAAAAGTAAATCATTTGGACTTAAAATTATGATTCTATATAGCAGACTTAGATTTATATATATAAATCCAAAAAGGTATTGTCACTAATTCAAGACCGGCTTGGATATAAAATAAATTCTTCAGAGTTTAAAAATAAATCCTAGGATTTAAGAGACATTATTACGTCACTTACCCGCTCCATGATCGACGAGGATCTCGACGACGGCGAGGTGGTTGTACCTCGCAGCGAAGTGCAGGGGACTGATGCCGTTCTCGTCCAGGGCATTGACATGTCTCTCCCTGGTCACTCGATCTGGGATTCGGCTTAACTGTGCCTCCAACATCTCGACATCGCCATCGCGCGCAATCTATATAATATAATGATGTGGAGTATGACCAACCAACCTTTGCAATTGTTTAGAAGAGGAAGAAGAAGAAGAAGAAGAAGAAGAAGAAGAAGAAGAAGAAGAAGAAGAAGAAGAAGAAAGACACAAAGGCGCATAGTAATATATTTTGTATTATGTAATTCCATAGTAAGTGATATTAATGGGACTGGAAATCGAGCTACAATTTCCATGTTTGGCATGAGTACTTATATTATGTCATGTGTCTCAGTCATGTACAGTACCTGGTGGAAAGTGGCCTCTTGGTCTCTGTTTCCTGCGTCTCCATCGGCTCCTGCATCGCCGTTCCCCCTGACGTTCCCGGGGCCCCGCGGAGGGACGACACCCTCTGCCAGTGGGGAGGGTGCAACTCTGCGTCTGTGCATACTCGATATAATAATTCTCCCTCACGTTGTCAGTCAAGATTTAATATCTCATTGTCATTCTTTCACCTTTATTTTGTGTTGTTTTAACTCCAGCAATGTCCAATTTGGTGTCAGTGAGCGAATATGATAAAATGCCTCACAAATCGCCGGAGATGGTTAACAAAACATAACGCTTGGTAATCTGGGTTAGAAATTAACTTTGGTGGGCATAGATGGGAGTGGTAATTAATGTTCCCTTATCTAAATTAAAATTAAAAAGGATGCTAATTAACCAATGAGCAGTGTGGATAGATAATTAGAACAGCTGATAGACTGTTAGTCGAAAACAATAGTGAACTGACTTGGACCACTGGAAATATGACAACAGATTTTTAGCGATGTAGGAGGCGTTTATTCTATTCTTTTTAAATATATAGTTATGTATAGTTTCTATTGATTTTATCACCTGAGGATACACCATAACGAAACACAAACATGTTTAAGTGTCGCCAATTAAAGCCGTCTCATTTGAATGAAAGGGGAATCACTTGCATAATGAAACAAATAAAAACCAACATACACAAACACACACACAACAAATACAACATCGACAAATAGTACAGCAGCCGAGAAAGAACAAGAGGCTAAAACAATACTGTGAACGGGTTTCAACTAGAACATTTTCAGCACAAACTATAAACAGGGGAGGTGCAGCAGCGTAAATCATTGTTATATTGATCGATCGAATTTTAGTTTCGATTTATATAATATTGCCCCGGTTTAAAAAACCAACCAATCTAGGAGGGCAACAATGACAATGACATGAACAAATATTGTATTGATTTAATCAATTAAAGGGATAGTTGAGTTTTGGTATAGAGGGTGGTACATAAAATAATTTGTTGTTAGATAATGACAAACTAAATGTCAAAATTGAAAGAGCATACAATGACAGAATAAACTTTATTTGATCAAAATCGGTTCAGAAACAGCTGAAATATCCATAAACATACCATTTTTATTCGATAATTTTGAACCAGCCGTAATTTTTTTTCTTCAAAATGCTTCCTATTTCAGAAATTTACAAAAGAGGTTGTTTAATAGTTGTTGAATTATCTCTCTATCTAATCAATATTTCAACAAAACATCACATGCACAATATTTGTATTTAAAATGGTTGAAACCAATTACTTTTTAGAGAGCGCCCTCTTAAGTTTGAACGGCTCTTTTTGAATGATAACAGGCTTTTTACTTAGTCGTATGTAGTTTTTTTTTCCTTTCGAGCATGTGGAGTTATAACTATTCGTTTGTAATGTATATGGTGCAGGTTTTGGTTACTAAAATTCAGTTTGACCAAAACTGTACATTTCTTTACCAAAACTCAACTATCCCTTTGAATGTTTGTGAAGTTGCGTGCGTGTGGGTGTGTGTCAATCACTTAAAACAAAAAAAAGTGTATGTGTGTGCGTGTGTGTGTGTGTGTGTGTGTGTGTGTTTACATATTTTGTTTTTCTCCCATTGAACAGTCATTGATTGGCCTTCCACATTATCCCACATATCGCACCATCATACATGTCTGTGTGTAATTTATATATGCATGTATGTGTACGTTTGTGTGTTTGTATTTGCGTGCGTGTGTGCGTGTGTATATGTACATGCGTGTATGTGCGTGCGTGTTTGTGTGTGTGTGTGTGTGTGTGTGTGAGTGTGTGTGTGTGTGTGTGTGTGTGTGTGTGTGTGTGTGTGTGTGTGTGTGTGTGTGTGTGTGTGTGTGTGTGTGTGTGTGTGTGTGTGTGCGTGTGTGCGTGTGCGTGTGTGTGTGTGTGTGTGTGTGTGTGTGTGTGTGTGTGTGTGTGTGCGTGTGTGTGTGTGTGTGTGTGTGTGTGTGTGCGCGTTCGGGTCTGTTCATGTTCATGTTTGGAAACAAATTTAAAAAGTTTTATTAAAAGGCATAAAATGTTGATTAAAACCATTCATATTTTCTATTATCAAGGATATTTCATGTTCTTGATGTAAATTTTATGAACAGTCTGAAATACTAGCAATTTTAAGACAATCCAGTGGATAGTTTAACATCTGAACAGTTCAATCGTAAATATCTTTTTAACGAAAGGGAAATTCGAAAAACCGAAACCCGTCCCATGCTTTTATTGTTGATACGAATGCATAGTAACCATGGTAACATTGTCAAAATCCAAAAAAATTACTTAGAACTCTAGCGGTTTTCAAAAACCTAGTTGCACTCGTATTACCAAGAGAAAAATGAATAAGTTGTGGCTTTCCAAATTTCTGTTTCGTTATAAAGATATGATTGAAGTGTTCGGACGTGAGAGTCTCTAGTGGGAACATTCAATCATTTTCTGTGTAATGATCATGGACCTAATTACTTCAATTCAATTTAAACTGTGTACAAAATCTGGAATTTTAACACCTCACTCAATCAGGTCACATAAATATACATTTTGATCACATGTTTGCACGTTTTTGCACGTTTGGACAGAGTACCTAGAACCCTTGGCTATTGATAAAGGGAAATGAAGCCAGTGAAATACGCCAAGGAGCTCCCGGAAATCATAATACAGTAGCTGGTGAAGAAGGGTTTTATTTTCAGCATACATGACAATTAACATGAATCTAGTATCGTAATTTAGAGAAAATGAACACACTTTACGTATAATATGTTTAACAAAGGGATCTAGTGACATGTCCAAATCCTCAAAGCTTACTTGGAAATCTAGCGGTTCCCTCATACCTTGTTGTATTCGTATTAAAGGGTACCACCACCCAAACATAATATTCTTATTAAAGAAAGGTAACATCTCTACTATTCCATTCATTCAACAAGTTCACAAAAATATGTTTTCAGAAAAAATATATAATTGGAAAACGCATCACCATTCTCAACCATGCGTTCATGCGGTCTGAATTGCGAAGACTATATGTGTGCACAGCCCGAAAGCCTAAGAAACGTACTTTGAGGGCTGGTAAGACGGCATCATGTGACAGGGGAGGGATCAGTGTTGCTAATTACATTTGGACAGTGGTGCGATCGCCCAATTGTATGTATTCTCAAGCCATGGAGATATATTTAGGATATCTACCCAGCTAGCCACCTGACGTTGGGCCGATGTCGGATTTGGTTGCCGGATGTCGGCATATCGCCGTTGGCTCGAGGTTAAAATGTTCGCCAGCCCAACATCGTCACGACGTCATTTTTGTGATATATTGGCATAACGTCATTTTCCGACAATGGCCCAACATCATCTCATGACATGATGTTGGGCCATTGTCGGAAAATGACCTTATGCCAATATATCACAAAAATGACGTCGTGACGATGTTGGGCTGGCGGACATTTTAACCTCGAGCCAACGGCGATATGCCGACATCCGGCAACCAAATTCCGACATCGGCCCAACGTCAGGTGGCTAGCTGGGTAGATGTTGCTCTTGGCCATGCCTCGATAATTCTTTTATGCCTTGAAGATTTGTCCAAAAAAAAAAAAAAAAAAAAAACTATTATTTATATTATGTGTGAAAAAAAAAGAGAAAATAGACAAAATAAATACATACTTGTATATATAAATATTGATGATATAAATACCTAGAAATTTAATTTTAAATTAAAAAAAAAATGTATGGTAGTTGGCGACAATAGTCACCATTGACTAATCGCCATAAAAATTAAATAACAACAACAACAACAGAGCGCTCTGTGCAGAGCGAATGAATCATCCGGGATTCTATTGACGTACGCGTGAATAACATTGGCGCACTCGCAAATGCTTGGCCCGTATGGAACCAGGAAATAGCAGTGGTTCCCTAAGTGGTGGAAATTAATTGCTTTGTTTATGAATTACACAACCCTTTGCAAAATGTCGGGTATCTATTTTATATCACAAAACGGTACCAAAACATATAAGAATGTGTTGTCCTTTGCCTGGTGGTCCCCTTTAACAATAGAAGCATGGGACAGGTTTCATTTTTTTTCTCGAACTTCCCATTCGTTAAAAGGACATTTACGATTGAAGTATTTGGATTTTTAACTTTCAACTGGAATGTTATAACTGTGTACAAATTCCGCAGTGCAATGAGTTTGCAAATATCATTTTGTATTTTCGCTCATTACTCATTCAAATGACATCCATTTAAAGGTTGGCTGACAAGAAAACTACCTAAAAATTGTGTTTTACTGTATCTAAGATAGATTGTCATGAAGATTACTAATAAAAACATATTTTCCGCGTCGGAAAACCCAGTAAAATAAAAAAAAAATCAACTTTTAAATTCACTTTAGTAATCCCCATAAAAGAATTGAGTCCGGGCGAAAAAAAAATGACGTCATCTTTGTGACGTCACATGCAGGCAATCGCAGTATAGCTCGGTCATAGACGTACACGCTGAGTGCAATACTCACGTTGACAGAGAGATATTATTTCGATTTTTTTTCAATATTTGCAAACATTTGTTAAAGTTTATATCATGGACGATCTACACTCAGATGTGTTGCTGCAAGCTGCTATAATTCATTTCTTAGGAATTTTCAGTTAAGCCTCAATTTACAAGCAAAAACGAGTTTGTTTTACAAGCAAATCATAGGCTCTGCATGTAAACCATGGACATTCCTCCGTGTTGCGGTCTGCTTGTGATGTCATGATCTGGGTTGCACGTGCGCACATTCCCGCTCCGATATAAATTACTTTTTCAGCAGTTTGGAACGCCGATGCGAAAACAAGCAAAAAAGTTGCATGAAATTTACCTTTCTTGCCCAACTTAAGGATTTCTTTGAAAAAAAGAGTGTGGTATATCAATATAGGCACATATTTAAAGCTATAAACCTGAATCAAAGCCGGGATTTCACCGTTTAACATGACATTTTCACACATCACTCAGTGGACATATCGGATTGCAACAATACACATTTCATCAAACATTCATCATTTTTTGCACATGTCAACAATGTTACTAGATCTTTTTAATGGCGACCATCCCAAATAAATGCATATTGTGTGTACAAGCATGGCATACAAAAGGATAGAAATCTTATCCCACTGACATTATCTAAAACGCTATCGCCATGCATACAAGTAAATATTCAGAAACAGTTTAGTAATTGTAATTTTCTGTAAAGTCATCAGGGCCCTGTTGCAGAAACATACGTGCAGTCGATTGTATAGTTGCAGTTAATTGCAAGTCAGATCATGTGACTAAATGCCCAGATATCTAATTGGTTCAAATATGCAAATGTACCCAATTGAAATTAATTGCAACCTATACAATCGATTGCGTCTCTTTCTGCAACGGGCCCCAGAAATTAAACATGAAGTCGATACACTGTCCCGTTTTGTATTACTATATAATATATAAGATTATCGATCATATCTTACTTACCTTGTCTATGTTCAAATGCAACGCAGATACGTCGACGTTGAGATAATATAGGTTTTCCTATTCATTTTAACACTTTTGTCATTCAATTTCATTAATTCGTCATTCAAATTTGTCACGAGGAACCACCAGAGCGGAAATCCCAACTTCAATTTCGTCTTTCGTCGATCACTTTAACACAAAGACCACACAATTTAGTCATTAGTCACACATTTTCGTCAATTGTAAATCAAATTCGTCGGTCACAGTTGCTGAACACATAAAAGCGAAAGCAATTTCGTCAATTGGCAATCAATTTCATTAAAACTCTATTCAAATTCGTCCTATTTATTTACACTGTAATGTTATGTTTTATATTGTCTTGATGTAATTGTAAATTGTAACATTAATCATTTAGGGGGTAACATACACATGTATACACTCGAAAACAAACTCACACGCACAAAACACACACACACACACACTCACAAACACACATACATTTGCACACATGCACACCAACACGCACACAAGCACGTTTACAACAAATTGCATTACATTCTTCTTCAAGACATACATAGAAATAATATAAAACAATATTAAATATAGGTTTCCCCATTCATTTTAACACTTTCGTCATTCAATTTCATTAATTCGTCATTCAAATTCGTCCCGAGGAACCACCAGAGCGGAAATCCCAACTTCTATTTCGTCTTTCGTCAATCAATTTCACACAAAGATCACACAATTTAGTCATTAGTCACACATTTTCGTCAATTGCAAATCAAACTCGTCGGTCACAGTTGCTGAACACATAAAAGCGAAAGCAATTTCATCAATTGGCAACCAATTTCATTAAAACTGTATTCAAATTCGTCGGATGGTATAGCCTTATATGCCTGTCTGTGTCATGACTATGTAGATGGTATAGGTGGTTAGATGGGTATGTATGTGTGTGTATGTGTGTATGTATGTTTGTGAGTGTGCGTGTATGTGTACATAATATTTAATATTGTTTAATATTATTTCTACCGTATGTATGTCTTGAAAAAGAATTTAATGCAATTTGCTGTAAACGTTTTGTGCGTGTTGGTGTGCACACATGCATGTGTGCAAATGTATGTGTGTTTGTAAGTGTGTGCGTATGTTTTGTGCGTGTGAGTTTGTTTTCGAGTGTATACATGTGTATGTTACCCCCTAACTGATTAATGTTACAATTAGCAGTTACATCAAGACAATATAGAACAGAACATTACAGTGTAAATACATAGGACGAATTTAAATATAGAGTTTTGAGGAAATTGGTTGCCAATTGACGATATTGCTTTCGCTTTTATGTGTTCAGCAACTGTGACCGACGAATTTGATTTGCAATTGACGAAAATGTGTGACTAATGACAAAATTGTGTGATCTTTGTGTGAAATTGATCGACGAAAGACGAAATTGAAGTTGGGATTTCCGCTCTGGTGGTTCCTCGTGACAAATTTGAATGACGAATTAATGAAATTGAATGACGAAAGTGTTAAAATGAATTGGAAAACCTATATTATGTACACACACACGCGCACACACACATACACACACACACACACACACACACCCACACCCACACACACACACACACACACACACACACACACACACACACACACACACCCACACACACACACTCACACTCACACACACACACACACTTTTTTTTTTTTAAGTGATTTTGTATTCCTCCAAATTAATACATTTACAATTGAATATACATAAACAAAATATGTCCAATGTGAACATCTTAAACAGAGAATACAACAAATTACAATTCTAATGAAAGAAAGTATAAATAATTACCTTGCATACATAAACAATTACAAATCTTACATCACATAATTATAAAGTACAGACGAATAATGATAATTGGAGGTTTTTAAGCGAAGAAAAAACAAAAACAAACAAACAAACAAACCCCCTCTACCCCCTACCCCCCCCCCCCCCCCCCCCCCCCTGCACACTCACTCGCTCACACCTGGTCGGTAATCTGCTCAAATTCCTTTAGAAATTATTTTTTACAAAATACATAATTATCAATACTTTAAAATGTGACAAGCTCACGGGAGAAATATCGTTTTTATTCTAAACTGCCTTACAAATTAAATCTTATTATAATTTAACTGTTTCCCATTTTTGTAAGTGTAGCCCTAATTTCCCCATTTTAATTGCTATTTTCTCTTCTTGATCCTTATAATCTAATAAGAGTTTCTGTATTTTATGAATGGTTGGTAGTACACCCTCTTTTCTAAATACAAATAAAATATATTTTACCATAAAAATTATAGTATTACACATTTTTATTCTATTTGAATTACCCGACAATCAAACAAATATATCTCGCCAATTTAATTCCTTCAATTCATCTAACTCATAACATTGTATCAAAGCTTGCCATATCAATTTTACATTTAAACAAAACAAAAATATATGTGAATATGTTTCCTTTTCCTGTTTACAGTACGAACATAAATTATCTTCAACAAATCCAAATCTAAATAAATGTTCTTTAGTATAAATTGCCCCATGCATCAACTTAAATTGAAACTCTCTCTGCTTCCCTATCATTAATGTTATTCGTGGTCTAAAAAAACATTCACTTAGTTCTTTATCTATATAATTATAATTATTTTGTCCATCCCTTATTTGTAAATCATATGACTTTTGCAATTCTCGAATAAAGTAATCATATATTTTTCTTGATGGTACATCCTTAAAACTTAATGTTTTTTCCAAAATATGTAAGTTTATATTATAATTAATTAAATCTACCTCACAAAATTGTATCAAACCTAGCTCATTTTTCCAATCTCTCGTAATTGCATGATATATATCAATTATTGTAAGCAAATTCTCACCTGTCATACCATGGTTCAAAAAATATGCAACGGGTTTAACTTGTCCATTATCAATAATATGATTCAACATAACGATCCCTCGTTCGAATAACTCTTTATCAAATACCATCTTATTTTGTTTAATACATATGTTCCTATTATTAAAAATAATTGGATTCATACAACCATTAGCATGCCTTAAATTATCAATCTCTTTCCAAGCTTTCAACATTTCCAAATAATAAGGTGGAATCTTCAAACTAAACTTCATCTTTTGCATTTCATAATCACATGAAAAATTTAGCCTTACTCCCACTGAACTTAAGCAATAATCAAAAAATAACTTCCATCCCAAATTTCTTTCTCCATATAATAATCGTTTCACCCACATTATCCGCTGCGTTCTAACAAATAATTCAAAATTAATCATTTTTACTCCACCATAATTATAATTTTGATACATAATTTTTCTTTTTATACGATCTTTTCCTCCCCATATAAAATCAAACGATATTTTCTCCACTTCTATATAAACCCATAAGGGAACAAGGAGAGATGAAACATAATTCAACTTTGTTAATGCATACGTTTTCAATAAATAAATTTTACCCATAATAGTCAAATCCCGTTGTTTCCACCAACCTAAAAGCTTTTTAATTTTACTTAATATTTCTTTATAGTTTAGATCGTCTTTTAATCTAAAATCGACCGAAAAATTAACACCTACAAATTTGTACTTCCTTAACAAATTTTCCAAATAAAGGCCCATCTGGTTTCCCAGTTTCCTCACCCATATACATAAAATGTGTCTTTTCCTTATTAACTTTCAAGCCACTTACTTTTTCAAATTCTTCAAATATATATTGCAACCTTCTTATAGAGTCTATATCTTTCAAAAAAATTGTCATATCATCTGCATACAATACTTGTCTTATTTCATGCTCCCCAAAATGTATCCCTTTAATTATTTTGTCCCTCCTTACTTCATGTGCCAATAATTCTATTGCAACCAAAAACAAATATGGCGACATTGGGCCGTATGCATAAAAACAAGCAATTGCTTATAAGCAAATGCTTTAAGCACAAGCAAGAGCTTGTCAAGCAAAAGATCAAGTTCAAGCAATTGCTTAAATTCGTATGCACAAGCCTTTGCTTGTGCTCAAACCTTTTGCTTGCACTGCCAAGCAATTGCTTACGTGTTGGACAAAGGATCGTTACGGTTGTGCGAACATCGCACTGCAGGGCAACAACGCTTCGTGCCCGACCTGGCAGCAGTATTTTTTATTACGCAAATAGGGGGGAAACAGCGCGGAGCATCAGGGGGGTTTCTGTGCAGATCGATGGACAAAAATTGCCGTAAAAAGTCTAAAATAACAGGAATTTGATCACAACATAACCTCTGGAATATGGAGCTTGAAATCATCCTGAAACGGTACGAAAAATTGATCCTTAAACGCGAATGCCCTGAGTAAGCAAGAGCTCAAGCTGGTCTGGATGTGCTTGAAAAAACGCAAGCAATTGCTTATCAAGACAAGTAAAAGGTTCGTTTTATGCATACGGTTTTAAGCAATTGCTTGTTTGGTAAGCATTTGCTTACGAGCAGTAAGCAATTGCTTGTGCTTGTAAGCAAATGCTTTTGCTTGCAAGCAATTGCTTGTTTTTATGCATACCGATTCAAGCAAAAGGCTAGCACAAGCAATTGCTTGTTTTTATGCATACGGCCCAATGGATCACCTTGTCTGACCCCCCTTTCTATATTAAAATAACCAGTAGAACTCCCCCCATTCATAATACAACTACTTATACCATTATATAATATTTTCACCCAAGAACAAAATGAATCACCAAAACCAAACAATTTTAACACTTTCAATAAATATTGATGGGATACAGAGTCAAAAGCTTTTTCAAAATCTACCGCAACCAGAAACCCCTGTCCTTGCTCCAAATGTTTAGAATAAAATAATATATCCTCTATTAATCGAACCGCTTCCCCAATATTCCTGTCTTTTATATATCCCACCTGATCATAATGAATTATTTCAATTAAACCTTTTTTAATCCTAGTTGCTAAAACCTTCGATAATATTTTGTAATCTACATTTAACAGCGTAATGGGTCTATAATTTTTAATATGCGTCGCATCTTTTCCCTCTTTCTCTATCAATGTTATAGTCCCTTGTTTTTGAGATACCGTCAATTCCCCCCTTACAAATGTTTCATTCAATACTTCTACCAACAAATCCCCTAATATGGGCCAAAATGTTTCATAAAATTCCACCGTAAAACCATCATTTCCAGGGGATTTATTCCATTTCATTTCTTTCAAAACTTTAAAACGCTCATCTTTCGTCATTTTACCTTCACATAATTCTTTATTATGTTCACTTAACTCTAAAATATCATCAAAAAATAAACCATTATTTTGACCACTATTATTCCTCAAAGAATATAATTTTTCATAAAATTAAAATGTCATTTTTATCTCTAGTAATTTCTCCATTTTCCTTATACACTTCTCTGATGACACTTTTCCTCTTATTTACTTTTAACAATTGTTCAAAATACTGAATATTATTCTCCCCTTCTTCAAACCAAGCTGCTCTAGAACGAACTTTAATGCCCTGTCTAGAAAAATCATACAATTTATTCAACTTATCTTTTTTCAATTTAATACTATCAATAACAAACTTAGTTGCCCCTTCGACTAACTGATTTTCTAAATCCTTAATTTCAGTCTCCAACGTCTCTATTTCAAGTTTCCTTAATTTCGCCTTTTCACGTGAATATTTCATGGCGTATTCCCTCATTTTCATTTTTAAAAAATCCCAAAATACTAATTTATTCGAAATCCTAGGTCCCCATTCATTTTTCAATTCAAATATTCTATCATGCATCCCCTCAACAAAATGTTTATCCATACATAAGCTATTATTAAATTTCCAATACGATTTTCCAAAAACAAACTTATCCACTAAATGCTGAAATTGCAATTTAAAGGGGTAGTTTAGTTTTGGTAAGGCTGAACTTTAGGAACCAAACCTGGACAGTAACACTATAAACCTATGGTTATAACTCCACCATGCTCGAAATGTATACAAAATTACAAACGACTAAGTAAAAAGCCCGTTATCATTCAAAAAGAGCCATTAAAACTCAAGAGGGCGCTTTCTTAAAAGGCATTGGTTTCAACCATTTTTCATACAAAATTATGTATGTGATGTTTTATTGAAATAATGATTAAATAGAGAGATCATCAACAACTATTTTTAAAAAGATGTTGAAAATTTTTGAAAAAGTGCAAGCATTTTTTTTATTTTTTTTAAAAATCATCTAATTATTTGGGCCCCAAATAATTATAAGATCAGATATATTTATTGATATTTCAGCCGTTTCTGGGTCGATTTTGACCAAATAAAGTTTATTCTGCCATTAAAATTGCATGTTCACTCAAATT
The DNA here is from genome assembly GCA_037951105.1 of Echinarachnius parma. Lineage (NCBI taxonomy): Eukaryota > Metazoa > Echinodermata > Echinoidea > Clypeasteroida > Echinarachniidae > Echinarachnius > Echinarachnius parma. Next base: position 37,563 of record JBAMJV010002328.1, on the reverse strand, counting down.
CGACACTCAGTTTTTCATTACCTCACAAAAAAATTGTGATGTGCAGCGCCCTCTCTACCAAAACTAAACTACCCCTTTAATACCCGAATGATCCGGTGTTATCGATACCAAAATTTCACACTTATTTACTAATTTTTCTAAACTACATGATATAAACCAATAATCTAAACGACTTTGGACTAAGGGCGACCTTTGTCTAAAAGTAAACTGTCTAGCATTAGGATTCCTTTTCCTCCATATATCTTCTAAATCATATTTATTCAAAAATCTTATTAATACCTCAATAAACCTAGATTTTAATACTGTGTTTGGCCCTTCATAATCCATCATAATACACACACACACACACACACACACACACACACACACACACACACACACACTCGTATACACATATACACGTACAAACGCACAAACACATACACACATACACACACGCACGCACGCACGCACATACACATACATGGCTGTATAATGATGCTATACAGATGAACAGCGATACCAAGAACAGTCAATTTGGTCGTGTAGTTTTTGTTTTAGGGCGCTGTGAGTGACACCATGTCAGGTTCTCTTTTTTGTCAAATTTTATCGAGCCAGAGCTTGATGAATCGCACGTACCGCCTTTCATGTTAGTGTTAGTGTGCCAAGAGAATGGGCATAGTCGCTGAATGGTATTACGGGCAGGGAGTGCCTTTTAACTGGCCCTGACTAGGTAAAAAATTGCAAAAATGTGCACCTGACATGGTCTCACTCACAACGTCCTAAAACAAAAACTACACGACCAAAATTACTGTTCTTGGTATCGTTTTTCATTGGAAAAGACACCCTATCCGATGGACATAAACATTTTGGTACTATATTTTGGGAAGTGCCCCGTTCCGTTTTGTTGGGGCCACCCTGTATAACATGTATAGGAAAATGGAGGTCAAGGACTGTTCAATGGACGAACATTGAATTACACACAAAGTAACCCAAACACACAAACGAAGACAAAAAAAAGAGAATTATCGTGCTCATTGTGAGTATATTAAGTATAGATTTAATTTACACTGCAAATTTCACAATTCTGTTAAACTACCATGCATAAGGCTGCAAATATCGTATATACAAATATAATTCAATACACAAAATAGATAAATTTAACAAATTAAGACTGCAATAACTAAAAAATAAAATATTATCGATATTATTGTGCTGATATATAGGTTCGATTACAATATTTGTTTTCACCTCAACTTCAAGAATTCTGATTAGTTGTTTTGTTTAGTACAGTACAGAAAAATATATCGCATTCTTGTCACACAAACAATTTATATAAAAATGTAAATTATATCATCATACATTTGTAATGAAAATTATTATAGGTTTTCCCGGCCAATTTCCCACATTACGCGCCCAAATTCGTTTTATGTGCATTCAATTTCGTCAAATTGCCGTGGAGGAGTCGCTTTGGTCATTCAAATTCATATTCCGAGCATCCATATTCGTATATGGGCACCCAAATGTCAAATCGCGAACTTCAAATTCGCAAATGGGCATTCGATTTCATCATTGGGCGCTATTTTCAACAAATGGGTATTCAATTTAATACGGCAAGCTTGACAATCGCTCGTTTGTGCATTCAATTTCGTCAATGGGTGACCAATTTCCAGACATGCTCATTCAATTTAAGTTACACAAAAAACATCCATACGTATTCACAAATAAACATACTGTACATACATTTATTTATACATCCACATACATAGTTACGCACATAATGGCGTACCCAGGGGGAGGGTTGGGGGTTCAACCCCCCGGTCTCGACCGTCATTATCGCTGGTCTCGGGCCTCGAAAAGTGCGCATAGCCCTGGTCTCGGCCTCAAAAATGTCGAAAATTTCCGGCCTCGGCTTTGAAAATTTCCTACGACTACCCCCCCCCCCCCCACACACACACCCCCCTCACAGGATTCTCAAGCACTGGGTCTTGGTCTCGACCTCGAAAATTGTGGACCGGACCTGGTCTCGGTCTTGAAAATTTCGTAAATTCGCGGTGTCGGCTTCGGAAATCTTCTACGACTTCCCCCACCCCCGCTGACAGAACATTTTTCTGAAGAAATAACCCCCCCCCCCCCCCCCCATTGAACAAATCCTGGGTACGCAACTGGTTACGCTCACATAAACACGCACACACATTAACCTCTTTTCTTACATAGTCTCAACCATTATTTCATCGGGCTATATTTTTCATTTTTTAGATATACTTTTCAACATTGAATCTTCACTTTTCGATATTCCTCGGTCACATTTGTCTAGATCTGTTTGATGTTCAATTATGTAATCTGTATTTTCTTATTTGTACATTCATTCGTTCATCATTTTGTCTTAACTTTATCATCATGCGAGTTCATAATGTTATTTCATCACATGATGTTATTTGTCATGTGATCGTTATTGTATCATAATTTTTGTTCACCATTTTGTATTTTTATTTCCATCATGTTTTCTATATCATACATGTACCACGATGTTACATAACATGTCCACTGCACATTTTTAATTTGAATGCCAATGTAATGAACTTGTTTGCCTATGCGCGAATTTGAATGACCGAAATGAGACCCGAGACTGCTAGAGATGAAATTGAATGCCCATTGACGAAAATCAGTGCCTGTCGCTTACAATAGAATGGTGCAAGTGTGAAATTGGTCGCTCTGTTACTCAATATTTTTTTTGTTTTGTAATAGTATTTTATTTTCTCTCAAACAAATTTACAACGTAAATTTACAATACAAATCATTCATATAAGTACAACAAACTAATTGTGTACAGCATTACATATACATATACAATCTGTTCTTATACATATAATGATAATCATAGTGTTTGAGAAAAAAAGAGATCTATAGTAAAACAGAGAAACAATAGCGAACTAACAGAAGAAAGATAAAAAGAAAAAGAAAAAAAAAAAGGGGGGGGGGGGGGGGAGGCGGTAGTAAGAACTCTGTACATGGTGTCTCTGTGTCATACCCTAGTCAGAGAGTGTGTTCCATTTTCTATAATGAATTTGCAATGTTCCTCTCTGTTCAGCTATCTTTCTTTCTTCCTCTTTATTTTTCAATAATGTATCTTTAATATCTTTTATAGTTGGAGGATAATCTTTCGTTCTACTATTAACAAATATCATACTTTTTATCAACAATATAACATGATTTAATAATTGATCTTTTCCTACATTACTAACCTTGATTCCTACATGGACCCCTTTCCAATCTATATTTATTAATTCTTCTAAATCAAACTCGTTACCGCAGTCTACCCAGATCATTCTTACTTTTTCACAAAAGTAAAACAAATGTTCATATGTTTCCTGCATTTTATGACAAAAAGAGCATAAATTACTATCCCCCATATGAAAAGTAAACATGTGTTTCTTTGTATAAATAAGATTGTATAGTAATTTAAATTGAAATTCCCTTAGTGAACTATTAAGCGTGGATTTTCGGGAGCGTACAAAAATATTTTCATTATCTTTTCCAAAGACATTATATAAGTGTTCTATGTTGCGAACTGCAAAAGACTTCTCTAATCTTAAATTTAACAAATGATCATATATATATTTTGAAGTTATATCACACAATGAATAATCTTTTCCACTCAATCGAAACTCCAAATTCAGTGCAGTATCTTCCATCACATTATAATCTCTACTTAACAATTGTTTCCATATAAATGGTATATTTTCAAAAATCTGTTTCACTATGTCAATTTCTGACCTATCTAATCCTAGTCTCATAAATTCCTTGACAGATTTTATTCTTCCTTTGCTATCGACTATATGATGTATTTTATAAACATTTTTCAAAAATAACGTTTCATTATAATAAATTTGTCCATTAATTCGAATATATCTATTATTAAAAACAATTTGATTCCTGCTTCCAGTTTCTTTTAACAAAAAATCTTTTGAACCTATCCAAGCTTCTAACATTTCCCTGTAAAAACCCGGAAGTGACAAATTCAATAAATCAAATGAAACATTACAAAAGAAAACCAACAAACCTCCTGCTTGTCTAGTCAAGAATTTAAAAACTCTTTTCCATCCCATCATTGATTCCCCCTCAAAAAGTCTCTTAATCCACATTATTCTCTGTGTCCGAATAAATAATTGAAAATCAATCATTTTTAGACCCCCTTTTTCGTAATTCAAAAAAGTAACTTCCCGTTTAATTTTATCTTTTCCATGCCACAAAAAATCAAATGTTAATCTATTCAAATCTTCTATTACACCTTGCGGAATTGGAGTGAGTGAAGATACAAATATTAATTTAGAAATCACAAACGTCTTTATCAATTGAATTTTTCCCATCAGGGTCAAGTCCCGCTGTTTCTACCATATTAATACATGTTTAATTTTACTTAAAATTTCTTTATAATTCATTCTTTCTCGAACTTCAGGGTCCATAGAAAAATATACACCTAATATTTTAATCATCCCAACTTTTGTACCAAAAGGAGTTACAATTTCTTTTCCATGAAGAGGGCCTAATAACAAAACATATGTTTTGTCTCGATTAATTTGTAATCCCGATATTATAGCAAAAGTTTCAAATTTTTCATTTAATTTTATCAACGAATCTTTATCTTTTACAAAAAGCGTCATATCGTCTGCGTATAATACTTGTTTAATATGTGCATTTCCCAAAATAAACCCTGAAATTTCATTGTCGGTCCTAATCGAGCGTGCTAAAGTTTCTATACATAATATAAATAAATAGGGTGATAAGGGGTCTCCCTGCCTTACCCCTTTCATAATATTAAAATAACCAGTCGATACATTGCCGTTAAATACACAACTCTGAGCGCCCTTGTAGAGTGTACGAACCCATTTACAAAATGAAGTCCCAAAACCAAACGTCTTTAACACATTTTGCAAAAAATCATGAGAAACAGTATCAAAAGCCTTTTTAAAGTCAATGGCTAATAAAAACCCTGGTATATTATTTGTTTTAGTATAGAAAATCATATCGTCTATCAATCTTATAGCCTCACCGATATTTCTCCCTTTTAAATATCCTACCTGATCTATACTAATAAGTTCCCCTAATACTTTTTTAATCCGAACAGACAATATCTTAGCTAAAATTTTGTAATCTACATTTAATAATGATATAGGCCTGTAATTTGTTATTTGTAAGGGGTCTTTATCTTCCTTTTGAATCAATATTATAATAGCTTGTTTTTGTGAAGAAGATAATTCTTCTTTAACAAATGCTTCATTTAAAGCCCTTACCACAATATCACCAATAACAGGCCAAAATAATTCATAAAACTCTACACTAAGACCATCGTTTCCGGGTGACTTATTACCTTTCATTTCTTTTAAAACCGCTATACATTCCCCTTGAGTTATATTACCTTCGCAAATTTCCTTTGATTCTAAACCTAATTTTGGCAAACCTTTAAAAAATAAACTTTCATTAAATAATTCTACATCAACAACAAATTTGGAATATAATCCAGCATAAAACCTTTGTATTTCCCGAATAATAATATCCATATCAAAACTTATTTTTCCTCCATCTACTAATAATTTACTTATAATTGTCTTCTTTTTATTTGCTTCCATTAGTTGCACAAAATATTTAGTATTTTGTTCCCCTCTCTCATAAAATGATGCTCGAGATCGAACTTTCAAACCCTCATTAATATATTCATAACATTTTTTTAACTCCATTCTTTTATTTTCCAACAAATCACCTTTTCCTTTTCTACCTTTTCTATCAATTCTTTTTCAATTACACTTATATCATTTTCAAGATTTTGAACTTTTTCTTTCCTTTTTCTAGATTTTTCTTTAGAAAATTTCCTAATAAAATTGCTAATTTTCATTTTCAAAAAATCCCAATACACTCTTACATCTTTAATTTCTTTTTCATATATATTTCTTAATCTCCCTATTTCCACTTCCATCTGTCTAATAAATTCCCCATCTCCACATAAACTATTATTGAACTTCCAGTAACTACCTTTACCTTTAATTGAAAAATTAGGCAAATTATAAAATTGTAACTGAACAGCAAAATGATCTGGTGCAATTGATGGTATTATATTACATTTTAAGACAATTTGTTCTAAACTATATGAAATAAAAAAATAATCTAAACGACTTTGGACAAAGGGGTTAATTTGTTTAAACGTATATTGTTTTTTTAAACCATTTTTCCCCCGCCAAATATCTAATAAAGTCCATTTATCCTTATAATTATCAAAGTGTTTAAGAAATATCGACTGTACCTCTTTTTTATTACTTCCCAAATAATCTAAATCAACATTATAAATCATATTAAAATCCCCTCCCATAATTATTGGGTTACCATTACCATTTATTGTATCCAAACTGTTATCAATACTATTCAAAAACTCAATCTGCTCCATTGATTTCCCTCTTACTGGAAAATACGCGTTTATTAATATTAATCTTAATCCCTGAATAATACAGTCTAAAATAATAAATCTCCCTGCATTATCATTGCGCACTTGAAGAACCTGGATATCTAATTTAGAATCTATCAATACCGCCACCCCTCTACTGTGATTTGTCCCATGGCTATAATAAATTGTTCCATCCCACAAAGAACCCCATACATCTTCAACATCATTAGTGCTGTAAGTCTCCTGCAAAAAAGCTACTTCTACTCGTTTATCTCGTAACCAAGATAAAATACCACCCCTTTTTGTTCTTTCCCTTATTCCCTTAACATTCAAGGATACAAAATTACAATTAAACGATATATTATCAAAGTCCGTCATATATCAATATCAATACATATAAACTTTATCATCATTTCTATTTAAATATAACCTGAGTAATGAGAAGGGGACACACACTTCTTTAGAGTAACCCTCATAATTCTGACTGTTACCACAAAAATATGAAAAAAGAGGAACTACCGCCATACCCCTTGGAAAAGAAATTAGAAAAGTTAAACAGTCACAAGAATAACAATACATAGAAGAAAAAAGAATGACCAAAAACGATTTTGAATGACGATATGTCGATCCAAGCGTGGATTAGATATGAATGACCAAAAACGATTTTGAATGACGATATGTCGATCCAAGCGTGGATTAGACGAAATTAAATGCTGCTTATATGAAATTGCATGAGAAAATAACGAAATTGACCGGGAAAACCTATATTATCATGCTGGTAATAGTGTCTGTAACAACTTGTTTTACTCTCCAAATTAAAATAGTCTAAACAATTCGTTATGTTTCCTTATGCAGAAAATTAATTGAGGTGCAATACGTAAATTTCATAAAATCTTAAAGAAATGTACATTTGCGATTTTCTTCAATTACTTGTTTGACCGTGACAATATATTCAAGATTTATACCCTGTATTCACTAAGATTGCATTGTTTTAAAAGATAAGTGGAGCACGTTTTTAAAGGGATCTAGTAACTTTGTTGACATGTGCAAAAACTGACTGAAAGGTTGATACACTGTGTACTTCTGTGTACACAGTGATCGGATATGACCAATGAGTGATGAGTAAACAAATCCATCATGGTAAATGTATAGTCTATTTAAAAAAAGTTATCGTAGAAAACTATTATGATCATTCTACCATACATTTAATTTACAATGCAAACTACGTTTGAAAGCAGCCGTTAACACACGAGATTTGACATTGATTAATATCCCTCTCTCTATACGGCTGTTTCAATCAAAATAGAGAGATTGTCGCAATCAATTTAAAAGCCTCTTTTGTATCATTAATATTTATGATTTATTTGTATTTACTTAAAGTAATATCGCGAATAATAATCGTCGCCCGCGATTTCTATTGGAATGTATTTATTGGTAAATATTTCAGCCGTTTTCGCTCGGATTTTGATGAAACAAACGTTGTTTTAATTATTTTGAAATGCATGTTTTCTTGCAATTCCTGCAATCCTTTATTTCGAAAGATATTTATTTTTTAAGAGCGCTCTAAACAAAAAATATTCCCATGATAACTGCTGCTTTCTTGTTGACAACAACCACATAAATATCTTCCTTGTACGATGATATTACATTAATGCAGTGACGTAGCGTGGTCGGAATGTTTTTCCTTAATCTGTGAAGGATTCCCCCTATATTTTCCTATTTTTAACAAAATTATTTGATTATTTGAGGAGGAGGAGGGGGGGGGGGGGGGGGGGCGTACGCCATGCCGGAAAGAACACACTCATCCACAGTGTAAACACAATACGAACACAATGTGTTTCACAATGTGGACCATAATGTTAAATTCGAGCGTTTTCACAGTGTGAAAACCAAACCACACTGTAAACTGAAGGTACTATCGCCACAGTGTAAATTTGCCTGTTTTTACAGTGTGTAAAAAGGTGCGCTCACACTGTGTATCTCAGCAATTTAACAGCGTGTGTGTGCATAGTGTGTTCACAGTGAGAGTAGGCTTTCACACTGAAAACGCCCGAATTTAACGTTTTGGCCCACCATGTGAAACATAGTGTGTTCACACTGTGTTCACACTGTGCTGAGTGTGCTCTTTCTGACAGGGGTATACGTGCCCCCAATCTTCCCTTTTCCTGGCGCTACTCCACTGCGTTCATGTCATCTTCGCATTCCTATGTATAATACATTATGCATTCAAATCAATGTGCATTATCTTTATGTAATCACACAACCAATATTATTTTATTACACACGTTTTAGTAAATTTTAGTAAACAAAACCTGCACAACTACATTACAAACTAATAGTTATAACTCCACCATGCTCGAAATGAATGAAAAATTACAAATGACTAAGTAAAAAGCCTATTATCATTTTAAAAAGAGCCGTTAAAACTCAAGAGGGCGCTCTATAAAAACTCATTGGTTTAAACCATTTAAAATCGAATATTGTGCGTGTGACGTTTTGTTGAAATAGTGATTAGATAGAGAGATAATCAACAACTATTTAAAAACCTTTTTTGAAATTTTCTGAAAAGAGGAAGCATTTAAAAAAAATTTAACGGCTGGTTCAAAATTGTCGAATACTTGTGGGGCCCCACATTTATTACAAATGGTTATGTTTATGGATATTTCAGCCATTTCTGAACCGATTTTGATCAAATTAAGTTTATTCTGTCATTAAAATTGTATGCTCTTTCAAATTTGACACTTAGTTTTTCATTATCTCACAAAAAAATTATTTCGTGTAGCGCCCTCTATACCAAAACTCAACTATCCCTTTAATTCACATTGTAAAATTAAAGACAGTGTGTTCGCACTATGGCACATCCGAAGTCGTGTCTAAATGTAAACAATTGTTTTCTAAGTCCTGACTAAATCACTTTCATATTCTGAAGTCGTGTTTAATTTCTTACTAACTAACACTTGTTTTACTTTTAGTCCCGTCTAAGTTGAACACGGGACTTTTGCACTTGCTCCGTAGGTATTAATGACGCAATTGCTGACGCGCTGCAGACGAATACTATAAATTTAGTCACGACGATCGTCCTAAACAGGACTTTAATACGGTAGTACAGTTTTAGTAAGGCTGAGCTTTAGTAACCAAAACCTGCTCAACAACATTAAAAACTATACTCCACCATGGTCGAAAAGTATAGAAAATTACAAAAGACTAAGTTTTAAAACTTGTTATCGTTACAAAAGAGCCATTAAAACACATGAGGGCGCTCTCTAAAAAGGCATTGGTTTCAACCATTTTTCATACAGAATTATGCATGTGATGTTTTGTTGAAATAATGATTAAAAAAAGAGATCATCAACAACTATTTTAGTATTTAAAAACCTCTTTGGAACAATATTAAAAAAGTGTAAGCATTTTTAAAATTTAAAACAAAATCATCGAAAAAATCTGGGGCCCAGATTTATGATTTAAGATGGCGCTCTCTATAAAAAGTAATGGTTTCAACCATTCATACAAATTTATGCATGTGATGTTTTGTTGAAATAATGATTAAATGAGAGATCATCAACAACTATTTTAAACCTCTTTTGAAAATTTAAAACAAAAGTGTAAGCATTTTTTTTTTTTTTCAATCATCGAATACATCAGGGGCCCATATTTATTCCGATCGGATATATTTATGGATATTTCAGCCGTCTCTGAAACGATTTTGATTAAATGAAGTTTATTCTGTCATTAAAATTGTGAGCTCTTTCAAATTTTACATTCAGTTTTTCATTATCTCGCAAAACAATTATTTTGTGCAGCGCCCTCTATACCAAAACTGAACTACCCCGGGTTTAGTAAAACGTGATTTAATAATAATAATAATAATACTAATAATAATAATAAGTGATTTAGACACGACTTTAGGTGGCCATAATCATTTTCAAACCTTCATTTACTAAATGTTCAAAGAAAATACATGTATATTAAATACCTTGGATTGGGCCATTTCCGTAAAGCTCCATTCTCATGCTGATGCGTACTTGCCAGGTAACAGGAAGTACCCGCACGTAGCGGCACACTAGCGGGGCGGAGAAAGCGTTCCGAACCACGGTATCACGATCAGAATTGCCAGGAAAGATCTGCGAAGAGAAGGCCAAAAATGCACGGATTGTAGTGTAAATGAAAACCTATTAAAAATGTATCGTGCTGTTTAATACAAAGGTACCAAATGTTCTTCATAATCGATGAAATAACTAAGGCATTTCTAACAAAGAATATTGCTGCAGGGATGCATAATTATCCGAAAGAAATGTAGATCGATTGTTACCTGCTCTCTGTTTATTCTAATTATCATCATATACATATCATTAGCATTATCATTATTATAAACATTGAATTCAGCTTATCAGAATGTGAATTCTTCAAAGTAATCATTTAAATATAAAAAAGAAACAATGGCAAAGTTATCAATAAGTTTGAATTCAATTCAATTCAAAGCGAGGGAATATAAATAAAGCCCCTAAAACATGTTTGAGCGCCATCACAAAGTACAAGGCATTATTTGTTGTGTAACGATGAACATTGAAATAACACTCACACCATCTGATTCAGAGTCAGCTTGAACTGTGTCAAAGGTCACACCACCCATGCTGTAGGTGACCTTGTAGCTCTTCACCCATTCGTCCTCATTCGTATACCCAGTTCCTTGTGTTGCCAAGGCAACGACTCGATATGGAGAGCCAAGATCAATCTGAAAGAAAAGGAACACGATCTTCAGTTAAAAAATAAATTTTGTCGTAATCAGGTAACAATAAAATGTTATTGCCTCAATGTGACTTTTCGTTGATAGCAACGAACATTTATATTCGTCAAATCGCTGCTGATATATTATGTTGAAGTATTTCACATTGACATTCGCTTTTATTCCATTCTGCACGAAATATTTGAATATAAATACTCATATCTACCACTAGAAGAAAAAGCGGCCTAAATTGATCAGACGAGCATATATATATGTCAAGAAAATTGTACCAAAGATATGGAATACGTTGAATACAATAATAGGCCAATACGTAAACATGTCCAGTGAGAAAAACCAATTCCTACTTTGCAACAATTGGAACAAATAAATGAATTTCGATGCTAATATAGCGTCTTCTATGACGAAAGGTAATAATTGAGTAATTATTTACATGTAATACTATGATGAAATACGCTAACCCATTGCACCTGCAAAGGTTTCCTGTAGTACATGTATATTTGAATTTAGTCATAATCTAACCTGGATCCATTGGTTTGCGTCCTTAGTATTTGCGATCCAGGCTCCGTTCCCATTCAACCGTCCCCGTCTAGCGTCATACTGTCCATAGTTATCACCGAACACGCTCGATGCGGTCAGACTCGAATCAGGGATGGTGTAAGACTCTAGTCCAAGAGGTAAATCTTCAGAAGAAGAAAACATTGAATTATCGATATATAACAATTTATTTTATTGTACTATTATCCGGGAATATATATATTTTCTTATGAGTGATTTAATGTATGCCTATGTATACATCCATCATAACAAGAAACAGGACACTTGTAAACAAATGAAAGATTTCTTCTTCAGGTCGAATGTTGATTTCTGTTCATGACATTAAAGGGGTAGTACAGTTTTGGTAAGCCTGAGCTTTAGTTACCAAACCTGCACAATAACATTACAAACTAATAGTTATAGCTCCACCATGCTCAAAAGGTATAGAACATTACAAACGAATAAGTAAAAGGCCTGTTATCATTAAAAAAGAGCCATTAAAACACAAGATGGCGCTCTCTATAAAAAAGTAATGGTTTCAACCATTCATACAAATTTATGCATGTGATGTTTTGTTGAAATAATGATTAAATGAGAGATCATCAACAACTATTTTAAACCTCTTTTGAAAATGTAAAACAAAAGTGTAAGCATTTTTTTTTTTTTTAAATGATCGAATACATCAGGGGCCCAGATTTATTCCGATCGGTTATATTTATGGATATTTCAGCCGTCTCTGAAACGATTTTGATTAAATGAAGTTTATTCTGTCATTACAATTGTGAGCTCTTTCAAATTACATTCAGTTTTTCATTATCTCGCAAAACAATTATGTTGTGCAGCGCCCTCTATACCAAAACTGAACTACCCCTTAAACGGGTTTAGTAAAACGTGATTTAAAAATAATAATAATAATAATAAGTGATTTAGACACGACTTTAGGTGGCCATAATCATTTTTAAACCTTCATTTACTAAATTTTCCAAGAAAATACATGTATATTAAATACCTTGGATTGGGCCATTTCCGTAAAGCTCCATTCTCATGCTGATGTGTTCTTGCCAGGTAACAGGAAGCACACGCACGTAGCGGCACACTAGCGGAGCGGGGAAAGCGTTCCGAACCACGGTATCTTGATCAGAGTTAGCAGGAAAGATCTGCGAAGAGAAGGCCAACAAATGCACGTATTGTAGCGTAAATGAAAACCTATTAGAAAAGTATGCTGTTTAATACATACAAAAGGCATCAAATTTTCTTCATATTATCGATAAAATAACTAAGGAATTTCTAACAAAGAATATTGCTGCAGGGATGCATGACTATCCGAAAGAAATGTAGATCGAGTGTTACCTGCTCTCTGTTTATTCTAGTTATCATCTTATATCATTAGCATTATCATTATTATAGACATTGAGTTCAGCTTATCAAAATGTGAGTTCTTCAGAGTCATCATTTACATACAAAAGAAACAATTATGGCAAATTTATCAATAAATGTGAATTCAATTCAATTCAAGGCGAGGGAATATAAATGAAGCCCTTAAAACATGTTTGAACGCCATTACAAAGTATATTATTTATGATGTAACGATGAACATTAAAATAACACTCACAACACCTGATCCAGAGTCATCTTGAACTGTGTCAAAGGTCACACCATCCGTGCTGTAGGTGACCTTATAGCTCGCCACACATTGGTCGTGACCCTGACGCCCTTGTGTTGCCAAGGCAGCGACTCGATATGGTGAGCCAAGATCAATCTGAAAGAAAAGGAACATGATCTTCAGTTACAAATTTTGTTTTTGTCGTAATCAGGAAACATTACAATTTTATTGCCTCAATGTGACTTTTCGTTCATAGCAGCGAACATTTATATTCGTCAAATCGCTGCTGATATATCATGTTGAAGTATTTCACATTGACATTCGCTTTTATTCCATTCTGCACGAAATATTTGAACATAAATACACTTATCTACCACTAGAAGAAAAAGCGGCCTCAATTAATCAGACGAGCATATACACGTAATGTCAAGCAAATTTTACCAAAGAATACAATAATACGCCAATACGTAAACATGTCCAATGAGAAAAAAACAATTCCTACTTTGCGACAATTGGAACAAATAAATGAATTTCGATGCTACTATAGCGTCTTCTATGACGAAAGGTAATAATTTAGTAATTATTTACATAATATGATGAAATACGCTAACCCATTGCACCTGCAAAGGTTTCCTGTAGTACATGTATATTTGAATTTAGTCATAATCTAACCTGGATCCATTGGTTTGCGTCATTAGTACTTGCGATCCAGGCTCTGTTCCCATTCAACCGTCCCCATCTAGCCCCAAAACGGCCATCGTTCTCTTTCCACACGCTCGATGCGGTCAGACTCGAATCAGGGATGGTGTTGGACGCTAGTCCAAGAGGTAAATCTTCAGAAGAAGAAAAACATTGAAATATCGATATATAATAATGTATTTTATTGTACTAATATCCGGGAATATATATATTTTCTTATGAGTGATTTAATGTATGCCTATGTATACATCCATCATAACAAGAAACAGGACACTTGTAAACAAATGAAAGATTTCTTCTTCAGGTCGAATGTTGATAAATAATGTTCATGACATTAAAGGGGGTAGTACAGTTTTGGTAAGGCTGAGCTTTAGTTTCCAAAACCTGCACAATAACATTACAAACTAATAGTTATAGCTCCACTATGCTCAAAAGGTATAGAACACTACAAACGACTAAGTAAAATGCCTGTTATCATTCAAAAAGAGCCATTAAAACAAAAGAGGGCGCTCTCTAAAAAAGTAATGGTTTCAACTATTTTTCATCCAAATTTATGCATGTGATGTTTTGTTGAAATAATTATTAAATAATTATTAAATGAACCGATTGTGATCAAATAAAGTTTATTCTGTCATTAAAATTGTATGCTCTTTCGAATTTGACACTCAGCTTTTCATTATCTCACAAAAAATTATTTTGTGTAGCGCCCTCTATACCAAAAATCAACTATTCTTTAAACTACCCCTCGCATTATTCTAAAATCAAACTGGACTGAATCGGGACATAGTCGGGAATTCCGAGTAGAACAGGATCTTAGTCACGACTTTAGAATACTACAAATGTAGTCATGACAATCGTCCTAAACGGGACTTTAAACGAGTCTTTAGTAAAACGTGATCTAGACACGACTTTAGGAGGCCATAATCATTTTCAAACCTTCATTTACCAAACTATCAAAGAAAATACATGTATATCAAATACCTTGGATTGTGCCATTTCCGTAAAGCTCCATTCTCATGCTGATCCATTCTTTCCAGGTAACAGGACGCACACGCACGTAGCGGCAGAGTAACGGGGCGGCGAAGTCGTTCCGAACCACGGTATCACGACCAGAATTGCCAGGAAAGATCTGCGAAGAGAAGGCCAAACAAAAACGTATTGTAGTATAAATGAAAAACCTTTTAAAAAAAAACGTATTGTAGTGTAAATGAAAACCTATAAAAACAAAACAAACGTATTGTGCTGTTTAATACAATGGTACTAAATGTTCTTCATAATCGATGAAATAACTACTTGGCATTTCTAACAAAGAATATTGCTGCAGGGATGCATGACTACCCGAAAGAAATGTAGCTCGAGTGTTACCTGCCCTCTGTTTATTCTAAATAATCATTAGCATTATCATTATCATTATTATAGATAGTGAGTTCAGCTTATCAAAATGTGAGTTCTTCAAAGTCATCATTTACATACAAAAGAAACAATTTATGGCAAATTTATCAATAAATGTGAATTCAATTCAATTCAAGGCGAGGGAATATAAATGAAGCCCTTAAAACCTGTTTGAGCGCCATTACAAAGTATATTATTTATGATGTTCCGATGAACATCAAAATAACACTCACCACATCCGATCCAGGGTCATCTTGAACTGTGTTAAAGGTCACACCATCCATGCTGTAGGTGACCTTGTAGCTCTTCACCCATCGGTTGTTATACTGATGCCCTTGTGTTGCCAAGGCAACGACTCGATATGGAGAGCCAAGATCAATCTGAAAGAAAAGGAACACGATCTTCAGTTTAAAAAAATAAATTTTGTCGTAATCAGGTAACATTAAAATGTTATTGCCTCAATGTGACTTTTCATTCATAGCAGCGAACATTTATATTCGTCAAATCACTGCTGATATATCATGTTGAAGTATTTCACATTGACATTCGCTTTTATTCCATTCTGCACGAAATATTTGAACATAAATACACATATCTACCACTAGAAGAAAAAGCGGCCTCAATTAATCAGACGAGCATAATATACACGTAATGTCAAGCAAATTTTACCAAAGAATACAATAATAGGCCAATACGTAAACATGTCCAATGAGAAAAAAACAATTCCTACTTTGCGACAATTGGAACAAATAAATGAATTTCGATGCTAATATAGCGTCTTCTATGACGAAAGGTAATAATTTAGTAATTATTTACATGTAATAATATGATGAAATACGCTAACCTATTGCACCTGCAAAGGTTTCCTGTAGTACATGTATATTTTAATTTAGTCATAATCTAACCTGGATCCATTGGTTTGTGTCATTAGTACTTGCAATCCAGGCTCTGTTCCCATTCAACCGTCCCCGTCTAGCCCCAAAACGGCCATCGTTCTCATTCCGCACGCTCGATGCGGTCAGACTCGAATCGGGGATGGTGTAAGACTCTAGTCCAAGAGGTAAATCTTCAGAAGAAGAAAAACATTGAAATATCGATATATAATAATGTATTTAATCGAACTAATATCCGGGAATATATATATTTTCTTATGAGTGATTTAATGTATGCCTATGTATACATCCATCATAACAAGAAACAGGACACTTGTAAACAAATGAAAGATTTCTTCTTCAGGTCGAATGTTGATTTCTGTTCATGACATTAAAGGGGTAGTACAGTTTTGGTAAGCCTGAGCTTTAGTAACCAAGACCTGCACTAATAGTTATAACTCCACCATGCTCGAAAGGTATAGAACATTACAAACGACTAAGTAAAAGGCCTGTTATCATTTTTAAAAAAGAGCCATTAAAACACAAGATGGCGCACTCTAAAAAAGTAATGGTTTCAACCATTCATACAAATTTATGCATGTGATGTTTTGTTGAAATAATGATTAAATGAGAGATCATCAACAACTATTTTAAAACTTCTTTTGAAAGTTTAAAACAAAAGTGTAAGCATTTTTTTGTTTTGTTTTTAAATCATCGAATACATCAGGAGCCCAGATTTATTCCGATCGGATATATTTATGGATATTTCAGCCGTTTCTGAAACGATTTTGATCAAATGAAGTTTATTCTGTCATTACAATTGTGAGCTCTTTCAAATTTTACATTCAGTTTTTCATTATCTCGCAAAACAATTATTTTGTGCAGCGCCCTCTATACCAAAACTGAACTACCCCTTAAACGGGTTTAGTAAAACGTGATTTAATAATAATAACAATAATACTAATAATAAGTGATTTAGACACGACTTTAGTTGGCAATAATCATTTTCAAACCTTCATTTACAAAATTTTCAAAGAAAATACATGTATATTAAATACCTTGGATTGAGCCATTTCCGTAAAGCTCCATTCTCATGCTGATATAAGAGTGCCAGGTAACAGGAAGCACGCGTACGTAGCGGCACACTAGCGGGGCGGGGAAAGCGTTCCGAACCACGGTATCTTGATCAGAATTGCCAGGAAAGATCTGCGAAGAGAAGGCCAAAAATGCACGGATTGTAGTGTAAATGAAAACCTATTAAAAATGTATCGTGCAGTTTAATACAAAGGTACCAAATGTTCTTCATAATCGATAAAATATCTAAGGCATTTCTAACAAAGAATATTGTTGCAGAGATGCATGACTACCCGAAAGAAATGTAGATCGAGTGTTACCTGCTCTCTGTTTATTCCAGGGGCGTCGATCACGGTGGGGATGGGGGGATATATCCCCCCCCCCCCCCCAATATTTCAGGTGGGGGGGATGGCCTGTATTATCATCCCCCCAATATTTGGGGTTCCAAAATATATAATAACATTAAAATTAATGAGCATTGCCCCCTCTCATGAATGGAAGTTGTTACTATAGTCTTCTTTAAACCACTTTTTGATAATGCTAAACTGCCCAAATCCAAAATCTTCCGGGGCTGCGCCCCTGGAACCCCCATTAAGGTTATTTGACCCAGTACCAGCCATAGGCCCTACTCATTAAATAGTTTTATTCAGGACTTCTCTCTTGGCAAACTTTCAGGCGATCCTGGCCCACTGTGCGTTTGCGCTTCGCTCACTAAAATTGAGCTAACTATCCAATAGTTAATTGTATTTCTGGATATTACAAATCCCAAAGCTAGGGGGCTTCGCCCCCTGGACCCCCAATAAGCTTTCCAATGTGGGTATCCCTTGACTTATTCTATTCAGGGTTCCATCAGGATGATTGCAATCGACAGTATGTATCTATCAGGCTAAAATTCATCCATACTTAGACAGTGCCCTCATCATAACAGGATTCTTGCAATGTGCACTTAATAATCTTCCATTCTCTAAACATCTAATTCAAAAGCCAATTAACTAAAGAATAGTTAACTCTATATTTACATATAGACAACATCTTTATATCTGGATATTACAAATCCCAAAGCTTCCGGGGGCTCCGCCCCCTGGACCCCCAATAAGCTTCCCAATGTGGGTATCCCATGACTGATGCTATTCAGGGTTCCATCAGAATGATTGCAATATATGTATCTATCAGGCTAAAGTTCATATTGGACAAAGCCCAGCTCATAACATGATGCTTGCAATGTGCACTTAATAATCTTCCAATTTCTGAACAGCTGAATTCAAGCTTTGCCCCCCCCCCCCAGCCATAAAAACCCGGGCACGCTGCTGGGTTGTCGCTTCGCTCTCTCGCCAGAGATGGTCAAAATGACGAATCATCCCCCCCAATGGCGAGAAGAAATCGACGCCCTTGGTTTATTCTAAATATCATCATATATCATTAGCATTAGCATTATTATAGACATTGAGTTCAGCTTATCAAAATGTGAGTTCTTCAGAGTCATCATGTACATACAAAAGAAACAATTATGGCAAATTTATCAATAAATGTGAATTCAATTCAATTACCGTATTAATATAATAGATTCAAGGCGAGGGAATATAAATGAAGCCCTTAAAACATGTTTGAGCGCCATTACAAAGTATATTATTTATGATGTAACGATGAACATTAAAATAACACTCACCACATCCGATCCAGGGTCATCTTGAACCGTGTTAAAGGTCACACCATCCATGCTGTAGGTGACCTTGTAGCTCGTCACCCATTGCCATTGGTTGTGATACTGACGCCCTTGTGTTGCCAAGGCAACGACTCCATATAGAGAGCCAAGATCAATCTGAAAGAAAAGGAACATGATCTTCAGTTAAAAAATGATTTTTTTTGTTGTCGTAATCAAGTAACATTAAAATTGTATTGCCTCAATGTGACTTTTCGTTCATAGCAGCGAACATTTATATTCGTCAAATCGCTGCTGATATATCATGTTGAAGTATTTCACATTGACATTCGCTTTTATTCCATTCTGCACGAAATATTTGAACATAAATACACATATCTACCACTAGAAGAAAAAGCGGCCTCAATTAATCAGACGAGCATAATATACACGTAATGTCAAGCAAATTTTACCAAAGAATACAATAATACGCCAATACGTAAACATGTCCAATGAGAAAAAAACAATTCCTACTTTGCGACAATTGGAACAAATAAATGAATTTCGATGCTACTATAGCGTCTTCTATGACGAAAGGTAATAATTTAGTAATTATTTACATGTAATAATATGATGAAATACGCTAACCCATTGCACCTGCAAAGGTTTCCTGTAGTACATGTATATTTGAATTTAGTCATAATCTAACCTGGATCCATTGGTTTGCGTCATTAGTACTTGCAATCCAGGCTCTGTTCCCATTCAACCGTCCCCGTCTAGCCCCACAGTCATCGTCATCATTCCACACGCTCGATGCGGTCAGACTCGAGTCAGGGATGGTGTGAGACTCTAGTCCAAGAGGTAAATCTTCAGAAGAAGAAAACATTGAAATATCGATATATAATAATGTATTTAATCGAACTAATATCCGGGAATATATATATTTTCTTATGAGTGATTTAATGTATGCCTATGTATACATCCATCATAACAAGAAACAGGACACTTGTAAACAAATGAAAGATTTCTTCTTCAGGTCGAATGTTGATAAATAATGTTCATGACATTAAAGGGGGTAGTACAGTTTTGGTAAGGCTGAGCTTTAGTTTCCAAAACCTGCACAATAACATTATAAACTAATAGTTATAGCTCCACTATGCTCAAAAGGTATAGAACACTACAAACGACTAAGTAAAATGCCTGTTATCATTCAAAAAGAGCCATTAAAACAAAAGAGGGCGCTCTCTAAAAAAGTAATGGTTTCAACTATTTTTCATCCAAATTTATGCATGTGATGTTTTGTTGAAATAATTATTAAATAATTATTAAATGAACCGATTGTGATCAAATAAAGTTTATTCTGTCATTAAAATTGTATGCTCTTTCGAATTTGACACTCAGCTTTTCATTATCTCACAAAAAATTATTTTGTGTAGCGCCCTCTATACCAAAAATCAACTATTCATTAAACTACCCCTCGCATTATTCTAAAATCAAACTGGACTGAATCGGGACATAGTCGGGAATTCCGAGTAGAACAGGATCTTAGTCACGACTTTAGAATACTACAAATGTAGTCATGACAATCGTCCTAAACGGGACTTTAAACGAGTCTTTAGTAAAACGTGATCTAGACACGACTTTAGGAGGCCATAATCATTTCCAAACCTTCATTTACCAAACTATCAAAGAAAATACATGTATATCAAATACCTTGGATTGTGCCATTTCCGTAAAGCTCCATTCTCATGCTGATCCATTCTTTCCAGGTAACAGGACGCACACGCACCATGACGTGTTTGCCCTGTTAGCGTGAGTTCCACCTCGGTGGAACTCAACTGGTCACATTTTTTTCTGATGTTGACACTTTTATCTCTTCAGGCAACAATCCCATGCTGTTTTAACTGCCTCCTCCCCCCAGGCCTAGTGCTATGATAGAGATAATCTTCTCTGGGCTGCAGTTCACTGTATGACCACTAGTCTATGTTTGCAGACCTCTTCATTCTTATTATGACCTATAAACATTCAGACAGCATGTCTATTTAAGTTGTCTGTAGCAGTTATCCTGCCTGTAGACTGTAGTGGACACTAAACTAAATTAATTCTAAAAGTAAAACACCAGTCTCTTTTGAGGCCAAAAACTTAACCAAGGGAGTAGCATTTATTAAACAATCATTCTGGTAAATGTGCAGTGAAAGATTTTAGCAATGTTTTCCCCAGAATGAGAATTCTCTCTCCCAGTCTCTTTTATATACACATCTCGCAAACCTTATATAATACTCACACAACCAATGTTATAACCTACAGTATACTTTTACTGAGTTTAATTACTAAGACTAACACTATAACACTTCTGGTCTAGCTCGGGTCCACTGGCCAACGACCTTGACATACCTCCTCTCTTTCTCCTCACTTCCTCCTCTTGCTGCCAGTAAATTGACACATCAGCGCCTAGAGGCTAGTGATAAGAGCGAACAGGGATCAAATAAATTCCCCAAGGTCCAATCTGAACTAGCTTGAGAGTGGAAAACCCAGACCGCTCGCCAGCGCTGAGGAGAGGTAGTCCCCTAACTACTGTGTAACCTAATGCGTAGCGGCAGAGTAACGGGGCGGCGAAGTCGTTCCGAACCACGGTATCACGACCAGAATTGCCAGGAAAGATCTGCGAAGAGAAGGCCAAACAAAAACGTATTGTAGTGTAAATGAAAAACCTATAAAAAAAAACGTATTGTAGTGTAAATGAAAACCTATAAAAACAAAACAAACGTATTAGTCCGTGGGCCAGAGGGGTCTACCGGTGACCCCCCCTATGATCCTCCGACTTGGGTGTCATTTTGTCCATTGATATGTCTAATGTTAGAAACAAAATGTTCCCAAGAAAAAAACTCATTTACACTATGTTTTTTTACTACTTTTTTGAAGGTATGTAAAAATAGCACTTTTTCATTTTTTGCTGCATTTCTTAGGGTTGGTGAAAATTGAGATTGCATTAACTGCTCTCATTTCATAATGGCTAGGTCTGTATCAACTAAACTTTGCTGATACATATGTTTACATAAGCATAAGACACAAAAAAAGTTTCATGGTCAAAGTTGATTGTTTTCATATAATTATGACGTCATCAAATTTGCATATGAAAAATCATGCGAATTTCCTTGAACAAAGCGGTCAAAAAAACAATGTTCATTAGTACAGTTTATTTTTTTTCACCATGAAAATGATGATAATGAGCTTAAACTTATGTTGTCTATTTCTGAAAGTATATTAAGATAAAAAATGGTGTTATTCTTTGAATATAATGTACAAAAATGACATTTTTAATTACGTAATCACCATGCGTCATATGAGTTTTAAGGCGTATGATGGCCATGTTGTGTAGGGCCCAAGTGAATACATATTGCTTCCTCTTTGATTTCTTTATTTGAGAACCAATCACTCTCATATTTGGGACATATGTAAAACTAGTAAGGCTCTTTAGTTTGCAATAAGTAGAATTTCAAAAGGTCATCATATGAGGGCGCTATTTACAAAATTTTGATAAAAACATACAAAATCCTATACATTCTGATAATAATTAGTTTTTTTCTCGATCTGTCTGCTTTGTATAGACAACTTGATATTTTGTTTGCATTATTATGCAAATTTTCTTTTCCTAGAATGAAATTTAAGACTGTTATGTTGTATATTATATGCTTTAGGCCTTAAATTAGGCATAACTCCTTCTAAATTTTACCTCAAAAGTAGAATAGGGATTGCACTGCGCTACATACAAACAATTCCAGATTATTAATTTAATAGTAATCCTATATATGATGCTATGTATCTAGTCCTGAGTGAGATTTTCGATAGCATTTTTACTCCAATATCAAGTTAAGATAAATGTTTGGGAAAAATTATATTCAGACACTTGTTTTCCAATATTTGTATCATTCTCTGTTTGGCATGACATTTCTTTTCAGAGAAGAGAACAAAAATTAACACCTCTTGTCTGCAGTTCATTATTTGATACCTACCCTACAAAAGTGACAGAAACGTCATGTGATAACTAAATGAGTACACACACATGCATGCCTTTATGATTACCATGGTGACAGAAATTAAATAAAATTAAAGTTAACGTCCACATTGAAATATGTTTTAGATTATGAAAAGTTGTCTAGAATTTAGAGGCACATGCATGGGAACGTATGTGTGTGTAGAACTGTTAACTTCTTTTGCAACATTTGCGCTTTTATTTTGTTACCAAAATCAACGTACTATGTCAATATTCATTATAAACGGGATACTAAGTACATTCCATTAATCACTGGCACCTCACATATGGTCTGCTAGCATGAAGGCCTGTGAAAGCATGGCTGTGGCAATAGCTGATGTCAGTTAAATCCCATATTTCATGATTGTTTTTCTTCACTATGAATAAAGGTGACAAATAATGTATATACATGTACATCAAATTTCATCATGGAACTTAAACATTACACCGTTTGTCTCATATACTAGCTGTAGTGATCAGATATAATGCCAACAAATCACTATCTTTACGCCAGGAAATTATGACAAAGAATGATACGAAAATTAAGCATCTACCTTCTAGCTGCGCCACATCTTTAAGCTTTTGAAGCGCTTGATCCTAAACCAGCACCACGCAATCACAAAAGAGCACCCCAAACTTGGGCAGGCTGGCTCCTGACCAATGTTATTAATCACGAGCTAAGTAATTAATTTGCCACAGTCCATAGAAGATATCTTAAAACCAACTGCTGCCTATGCATATGAAACCGTAAGCCACTGGCTCATCCTTAACATGTAAATGAGGTTACAATTGATTTCACTTAACCAAACTGCTGAAACAATTCTAATTTATGCTGACGACATTTGAATTGTAGTCAAGAGCACAAGAACACAACACAGTATATCTGATATTAATATCACACTCACTACAATCCTAAACATACACCAACTAAATGTAAATCTTACCACGACAAAATTTACATGTGTGGACAACTCTATTGGGAGGACACTTTCCCTGTCGCGGAACGGCATCCATCAGAACATGCAAGCTCCAGAAAAAGACCCATCAGCAACAAAGCGTTTAACAGACCACTTCTTTGCCACACCTTCAAGCTGTTCAAGCGACTAATTCTGACCCGCTTATGTGCAGTTGTAGAACCATCTCTGATGAAGGAACAGGCAGGATTCCGGCCTGGGAAGTCTTGCACAAGACAACTGCTTAACCTTACCCAACATATAGAAGATGGTTTCCATGCAGTAAGTGTCTTGTGTTTGTAGACCTCTCAACAGCTTATGCTACTGTCAACCACCACAGGCTCTACGCAAAATACTGAATGTGAACAACATGCACCTGACCAAAATGGTCAAGACCCTAATTGAAAACTTCTTGGTTGAGCTGTTTGGAAAAAAGAGTTGTTGGCGCAGGCAGAAGAATGGCCTCCCCAAGGAAGCATTCTGGCCCAACTCTGTTCAGCATTCATGGGCGTAGATCTGTCATTGATACTTATTCATTGAGAGGGGGGAGGGGGGGGGGGGGTGATCTATTGATTCATCCCTCCCTGATGAATATGTATTACGTAAGTATCTACGCCCATGTCAACATCTATGTTAACGATCAACCTATATCTACCCTGAGACCAGGAGTTTCATATGTGCAGACGACATGTGTATCACCACCCAAAGTGATGACTTCCCTAAGGCAGAAGCCGAAGCCACCTTGTATGAGGGACTTACCAACCTATCCTTGTACTACAAAGAGAATCATCTGAAGTCTAATTTAACTAAATCTGAAATATGCGCCTTTCATCTGAAAAACATGCATGCAAACCAGAAACTGAAGATCACTTGGAATGGAACTAGACTGGGACACTGTGATAGTCCTCTCTACATATCTAGGGGTGACCTTAGATAGATCTTTCAAAAGTACAAGGCCTATATCACCAAGCTCAAGGGGAAGGTCAGCTCCAGGAATGCCTTTCTTGGCAAACCGAGCACATCAAACATGTCCTCGTGGAGTGCAATCCCGACAACAATCAGATCTCTCTTATACTATGTTGCATAGTATGCCTGCACGGATGTGGGAAAGCTCAGCACATGCAACGAAGAACACAAGCTTACGTTATATCACATGATGTATGAGACGAACGAAGACTGATAACATATATCTTATCTCTGGCATCGCACCCCCTGAAATAAAGAGGGCTGCTGATAACCAGGAGGAACGACTGAGACAAACAGAGGACGAAGGACACCCACTGCATTACCACCCACTGCATCCTTGGCCCACTAAGTCACGGAAAGCTTCCTTTCACGCGTGTCTTCAAGAAGGCTCAAACTCTGGGAAGACAAATTGAGCTTTAGGACATGCCACCAGTGTATGCCTATGGTGCCATCAGAAAAACTGTCAGCAGGATTCAACCAACCCTTGATGACTTTGCGTAGCCTGAATAGGCTTTGGCAGGCGTGGGAAGATGCAAACCAACATGTTGAACTGGGGATATATCGGTGCAGCAGAATGCGAGTGCGGTCAAGCCCCTCAGATCATGGACCACCTGCTTAATTGTGATCTGGTACATTGAATGTGCACAATCAAAGATCTGACAGAGGCAAACGACGTAGCGCTCATATTTTCCCGACATTGGCAGGAATTTGTGTGATGATACGAAATAATGCATGAAACAAGCTCGAAACTGCTATTGAAGGTGGGTGTAAAAAACAACAACAACCGATAATCTCCTTTGAAAACAAACAGTTTATCAATCTGCAGCAGAGAATGCCTTCACTGTACGCGTGCGGGAGAGATTCTATCATGTAGAAAGGGTAGACTTATCCCTAACAGTTGTCCATCGCCAACAATTATCGAGGCAGAGCTCTGAAAAGCGGCCTTGTTTTGTTTTGATGAAAAGAGACTTATAGGAGCGGCGATTGGCCTTTTCAATATAAAAATGGGAACCTTAGAAGCGTCGATCTGCCTTTTTTAAAATGAAAGATGGGACCCTTAGGCATGTTAGGAGCGGCCGGATCGGCTGTAAAACAGGGGTCTTTGAAGCGACACATACCCGTATCGCAAATACTGTATACACGAGTACCCACCCCCCCCCCCCCCCCCCCCCCGTTTGTTATCGACATGTCCACATTGATCTTCGTAGCTTATTTTATGCCATGGATATCTCCTAAGGAAAATACATTTTAAAGGATAAAAAGTCCAACAGATATGTGTCGTCCATCCTTCGTTGTTATTTAAGCTTAAAAGCATGTATGCTCTGCCACCGTTTCCCACACAGTGGATAAAACAGCGAATCGATATCAACAATGTTGCCATAGTGGCTTTTCAGGCCGTGATCCTTCCAGATCATTTAGGGTTCTCAGGAAGGCCAAATTATATTGAACGGTTACAACTTCATCTTTACCATTTCTATACGTCAATGACTAATGGAATGTCTCCACTTAATTGCTCTAAATAAACTTTGATGTAAAATCATGTTTGATGAATATGACTATGAATAGTATGCTTCATCTTTATAAAAGAAAAAGAGTTGCAGAAAATACAAAACAATGCTGTACACACAGACTTCCCCTGTGCCTATAGGTTTTGTAAACTCTCTGTTACCCTGGTAACCCCAAACTTATAATGTTCATCCTTGTTAATGAGACGTACTATGCTGTTCCCTTTTCTAAAAAGGCCGGGTGGTCCAAGCAAAAAAAGTAATAGAATTAATGTTTTTTCTGTTTAAATCTGACTAGATGTATAATAGCTATTTTGTGTTTGTTATGTTTATATTTGATATTCGTAAATGTATTCAGATATAAACAACTTACTCAGTGCTAGATTAACAGGGCTGAACAAATCCCAGAACAAATGGTACATAAAAACATATGTATCGCAATGTATTTCTAATTTCACTTTCAAGGTCACATTCAGACAGTTATAAACTATTATACATACATATCCTTGGAGGTATGAACTTGCATAAACTTGCGTACTGTACTAATGAAACAAAATCGAGTTGTCAACACAAAACCATCAGTTTAAGACAAAAACTCACAATTGAGGAGGGATCAAATAATGAACTGTCAACGAGACGTTTTCATTAGTTCTCTTCTCTGAAAAAAAGTGATACCAAAAAGAATAATACAAAATATTGAAAAACAAATTTATGGCAAGATGTCCCAAAACATTTTGCCTTAATTTGATATAGTAATAGATATGCTATCGAAAATCGCACTCATGACTAGATTAATAGAGTTAGGATTAAATAAACAATCAAAATAGTTTGTATATAGCGCACTGTATTCCCTATTCCACTTTTAAAGTAACATTTAGACGTATTTATGCCTGATTTATGCCCTAAAGCATATAAGATACAACAAAACAGTCTTTAATTTCATTCTACGAAAAGTAAATTTGTATAATAATGCGAACTAAAAATCAAGTTGTCTATACAAATCAGACATATAGAGAAACAAAGCCTCATTATATTGGAAGCTATGGGATTTTGTATGTTTTTATCAAATTTTAGTAAATAGCGCCCTCATATGATGACCTTTTGAAATTCTAATTATTGCAAACTAAAGAGCCCTACTAGGTTTACATATGTGCCAAATATGAGAGTGATTGGTCCTCAAATAAAGAAATAAAACAGGAAGCAATATGTATTCACTTTGGCCCTACACAACATGGCCATCATATGCCTTAAAACTGCATATGACGCATGGTGATCACGTAATTAAAAATGTCATTTTTGTACATTATATTCAAAGAATAACACCATTTCTGATCTTAATATACTTTCAGAAATAGACAACATAAGTTTAAGCTCATTATCATCATTTTCATGGTGAAAAAAATAAACTGTACTAATGAACATTGTTTTTTTGACCGTTTTGTTCAAGGAAATTTGCATGATTTTTCATATGCAAATTTGATGACGTCATAATTATATGAAGCCAATCAACTTTGACCATGAAACTTTTTTTGTGTCTTATGCTTATGTAAACATATGTATCAGCAAAGTTTAGTTGATACAGACCTAGCCATTATGAAATGAGAGCAGTTAATGCAATCTCAATTTTCACCAACCCTAAAAAATGCAGCAAAAAATGAAAAAGTGCTATTTTTACATACCTTCAAAAAAGTAGTAAAAAAACATAGTGCAAATGAGTTTTTTTCTTGGGAACATTTTGTTTCTAACATTAGACATATCAATGGACAAAATGACACCCAAGTCGAAGGATCATAGGGGGGGTCACCGGTAGACCCCTCTGGCCCACGGACTATATTGTGCTGTTTAATACAATGGTACTAAATGTTCTTCATAATCGATGAAATAACTACTTGGCATTTCTAACAAAGAATATTGCTGCAGGGATGCATGACTACCCGAAAGAAATGTAGCTCGAGTGTTACCTGCCCTCTGTTTATTCTAAATAATCATTAGCATTATCATTATCATTATTATAGATAGTGAGTTCAGCTTATCAAAATGTGAGTTCTTCAAAGTCATCATTTACATACAAAAGAAACAATTTATGGCAAATTTATCAATAAATGTGAATTCAATTCAATTCAAGGCGAGGGAATATAAATGAAGCCCTTAAAACCTGTTTGAGCGCCATTACAAAGTATATTATTTATGATGTTCCGATGAACATCAAAATAACACTCACCACATCCGATCCAGGGTCATCTTGAACTGTGTTAAAGGTCACACCATCCATGCTGTAGGTGACCTTGTAGCTCTTCACCCATCGGTTGTTATACTGATGCCCTTGTGTTGCCAAGGCAACGACTCGATATGGAGAGCCAAGATCAATCTGAAAGAAAAGGAACACGATCTTCAGTTTAAAAAAATAAATTTTGTCGTAATCAGGTAACATTAAAATGTTATTGCCTCAATGTGACTTTTCATTCATAGCAGCGAACATTTATATTCGTCAAATCACTGCTGATATATCATGTTGAAGTATTTCACATTGACATTCGCTTTTATTCTATTCTGCACGAAATATTTGAATATAAATACACATATCTACTACTAGAAGAAAAAGCGGCCTAAATTAATCAGACGAGCATATATACACGTAATGTCAAGAAAATTGTACCAAAGATATGGAATACGTTGAATACAATAATAGGCCAATGCGTAAACATGTCCAATGAGAAAAAAACAATTCCTACTTTGCGACAATTGGAACAATTAAATGAATTTCGATGCTAATATAGCGTCTTCTATGACGAAAGGTAATAATTTAGTAATTATTTACATGTAATAATATGATGACATACGCTAACCCATTGCACCTGCAAAGGTTTCCTGTAGTACATGTATATTTGAATTTAGTCATAATCTAACCTGGATCCATTGGTTTGCGTAAGTAGTACTTGCGCTCCAGGCTCCGTTCACATTCAACCGTCCCCATCTAGCCCCATAACGGCCATAGTCCTCACGCCACACGCTCGATGCGGTCAGACTCGAATCAGGGATGGTGTTAGACTCTAGTCCAAGAGGTAAATCTTCAGAAGAAGAAAAACATTGAAATATCGATATATAATAATGCATTTTATCGAACTAATATCCGGGAATATATATATATTCTTATGAGTGATTTAATGTATGCCTATGTATACATCCATCATAACAAGAAACAGGACACTTGTAAACAAATTAAAGATTTCTTCTTCAGGTCGAATGTTGATAAATAATGTTCATGACATTAAAGGGGTAGTTCAGTTTTGGTAAGGCTGAGCTTTAGTTACCAAAACCTGCACAATAACATTAAAAACTAATAGTTATAGCTCCACCATGCTCAAAAGGTATAGAACATTACAAACGACTAAGTAAAAGGCCTTATTTATGGATATTTCAGCCGTTTCTGAACCGATTTTAATTAAATAAAGTTTATTCTGTCATTAAAATTGTATGCTCTTTTAAATTTTACACTCAGTTTATCATTATCTCACAAAATAATTATTTCGTGCAGCGCCCTCTATACCAAAACTGAACTACCCCTTTAAAGAAAAGGTAATCCATTACAAACTGAATATTTTATAATGAATCTGGTAACTTCTGTATGACTTTGGCACAGTCAACAATAGCACGGTGCTCTATTTTCGTTTGGTGCATTTACATCATTATTTGAATGGCTGCATGGGTGCTCCATTTTGACAGTTTCTGATACCGACAAGTCATCAAAAAACAATGATCATATCGCACGCAATCTTTGTCTCTTTAATTTGATAAGTAAATCTTAAAGAGAAATAAACTCTGGTTTAGAGGGCGCTTTTTGCGATGGTCGGCGAAAGCACCTCATTTTCAAAATCCGTGCAAGCACTTCTGATATATCCGTAAAAACATTGATTCTGATAAAGTACTGGCGTTGAAATTTATAAGCAATTTTATCGAGATGAAATAAATATAACGGCCTGTATTCTGAAGTCGTGTCTAACTAAGTCGTGACTAAATTTAAACAATGGATTACTTAGACAGGACTAAGAGGCAAGGTTGTCTCTATGTCCTTAATTCTGAAGTCGTGTTTAAATATATGCTTGAGTAATAGTGGAGGTTTGTAAATTTGCAAATAAACAAGCTGTACAGCCTCGAATATGAGAAAATATTGCTAAAATACCAGATTAGAAGTTTATATATTTCATATTTCGATCTACATAATAGTCTAAGACCCCGTTTACAGTGAAAAAAAGGCCGGGCCGAGCCGTCGCTCAGGAGGTAGTCTCGACCCCGCTTTTTCTCACTGTAAACGCACGCAGGGCCAAATGCGGTACCAAATTGGGAAAACAATTCATTGCAAATAACGCGCCTTTGTTCTGTGACCCCGGCGCGCCCCCAAAATAATGGTTTGTTTACATGCAGAGCGCCACTACGACAAGATATTGAAAGGGCGGCCGGGCCGAGACCGCCACTGTAAACGCAAACAATTGGGGGGCCGAGTACCGCAATTTAGGCAGGGCCGAGCCGCGGCTCGGCCCGGCCCTGCACTGTAAACGGGGTCAAAGTAAAAATGTAAGTAAAATTCAAGATGAAACGAACATAAGGGGGCATGAGAGGAGCACTGCCGTCCAACCCTTACCTAGCATTCCTTGCCAGACTGTCGATGGTCGATTCCGCTGGCTCACTATCGTGTTTAATGCCTCGACCGGCGTGGTCGCGGATTTGTTCTGGCCGCGGCATCAGTCCGGGCAGTGCAATTTAGGGGGAATGCTGTTTCAATGTTCATAGTTTTAGCCACCAAATTAATCAAAGCCACTAAATGTAACTATAGCCACCAAATCTAACCATAGCCACCAAAACATATAGCCGCCATATTTAGGGTTAGGATAAGGGTTAGTTTTTGTTCGCAACCATATTTTTGAAAAATTAGGTTAGCAACTAAACATAATTTAATATATAATAGTATTGGCAAGTCGGACAAAATTCGCGCGCGGATCTTGCATGTCCGTCCGGACTTATTCCGCGGCAGGACTTTTCCCGCTCCCACACCGGCAGCGGCCGCGGCTGAGCATCGCATTGTCAGGCGATGAGGACGACATATTTAAACAAAAATCAGAATTTCACAAGAATGAGAGCACTTGGAGAGAAGCAATTGTTGTTCAGATGTCCTGAATAAGTTTACTCTCACTTAGATTCAAATCTAAGCGAAAACCATACAACTAATTTTTCAGGAAGAACTTACACTCACGTATACGTTTAAACTACCACTCGCGTTATTAGGGAGTTTTCGCAAGCTCAACGCGGACGGAGAATCTGCGGTCGGTGTGCAAAATCGAGAAGCTACTATAGTAACAGCGGAATGACCGCTGATGTACTGAAATCTAGAACGGTTCTTTGCAAAAAAAAATACGGGCGTTCTCAATGACGCCCCAAGTGAATCAACAGCCAATCAGCGAGCTTGTACCAAAGATGGTATGGGAAGGTAAACATGAATCGTTTTATTACATGCGATACGCATATGACGAATATGGCGAATTTCATCGCGAACGGCTCTTCGGTGAGTTTTTCTCGATTATTGTTTCTTAATTAACTATTACAACATGAATATGAATATAACATGAAAATGTTTGAAAACTGGATGATAAATTGTTGAAATATGATTTTAAAAAACCGCTTTGTGTCTTGGTCGAGACAAGGTGTGCTAGTTGTGTAGTCCCGTCTGTATATACTGTTTTGCGTGGCATTGCATTGCAATGTTGTTGTGCATTGTGTTTATCGTCCCTCAGTGCTCGCCTCTGATCGTGCAAAATGGTGATTTAGTTTTAGTTTCTATTTTCTGTAAAATTGTGTCCTGAAATAAAATTCACTGAAAACTCGATGTTAATTCGCCATGTTGCGGGAGAGAGAGATTCCCAAGCGGTGACGTTAGCCCAGCTCCTCCGTACACTACGTACGCGTTCACCGAAAAGCGAAACCGCTTATTGTAACGAGGGCGGTCTGTGTGCGACGGCCGTAAGCCCGAGTGCTCCCGCGTCTTATAAGGTATGTCCGTCGCTGAGCGAAAACTCGCTATTCTAAAGTTAAACAGGACCTAATCGAGACTTAGTCAGGAGTTCGAGTTAAACAGGAATTAGTCACGACTTCAGAATACAAACAATCTAGTCACGACCTCGTGACTAAAGTTAGACGGGACTTAAACAGGACTTTATACGGGAACTTAGTTAACTATGACTTAGACACTACTTCAGAAAAAGAAAAAAAATCCGGTAGCGTAGGTATGTACTGAATATACCCAGTGGCGGATCTACGGGGGGGGGGGGGGTTAGGGGGTTTAAACCCCCCCCCCCCCTACTTGGGCTGCAGAGTGAAAATGTGATGTGCATAGAAAAACGCCATCATGTGTCCAGACCCACACAGTATCCGCATCGTCATTAGGTCAAACCCCCCCCCTAAGCAAAAAGCTAGATCCGCCCCTGATACCTCTGATAGACGTTGATTCTTCTGCGGTTGTTTGTGTTGTAGGAGTTGCTGGTGTTGTCGTTGTAGGAGTCGGCTGTGATTCACTGTTGCCTCCTGCCTGGGTCGTCGTGCGTGTGATTGGGGTGGTAGGAGACGTTGTAGAAGAAGAAGTTGTTGACATCGGGCTCGAAGTGGTGGCTGACAAGTGGAAAAGGAGACATTGGGTAATATTATTGAAATATAACAATAATTATCTGGCTTGGTCAAATCGTTGCTGGGCACGTAAAAGTTATTATAATTAAATATCGATTTTATTTTTTATTTTGTTTTTAGATAGAGTACTTAAATATATATCCAATGAATATTAAGAATCTCCATATCTTAAATGAGAAAATCTAAAATTCCAAAAGGACAAAATGAAAACAACTGCGCGTATTTGGGCTGCAGAAAGGGTTAAATCGTTTTTCCCTTTTTCACAAACTACCACCGAGTGGTGTCAATTGGGTAGAAACTAATACGCTTATGACGAATGAAATGTATGATTTGACGACGTTTCCATGAAAACATAGTAGTGGTTACAATATCTGCATATTTTAAGTGAAGCGGCGACGAAATTATCTTTTTGCTTGTTTTTGCACGAATATGACGAATTTCATCGCGAACGTCTCTTCGGTGAGTTTTTTTCGATTATTGTTTCTTAATTAACTATTACAACATGAATATGAATATAACATGGAAATGTTTGAAAACTGGATGATAAATTGTTGAAATATGATTTAAAAAACCGCTTTGTGTCTTGGTCGAGACAAGGTGTGCTAGTTGTGTCGTCCCGTCTGTATACTGTTTTGCGTGGCATTGCATTGCAATGTTGTTGTGCATTGTGTTTATCGTCCCTCAGTGCTCGCCTCTGATCGTGCAAAATGGTGATTTAGTTTTAGTTTCTATTTTCTGTAAAATTGTGTCCTGAAATAAAATTCACTGAAAACTCGATGTTAATTCGCCATGTTACGGGATAGAGAGATTCCCAAGCGGTGACGTTAGCCCAGCTCCTCCGTACACTACGTACGCGTTCACCGAAAAGCGAAACCGCTTATTGTAACGAGGGCGGTCTGTGTGCGACGGCCGTAAGCCCGAGTGACCGCGTCTTATAAGGTCTGTCCGTCGCTGAGCGAAAACTCGCTATTCTAAAGTTAAACAGGACCTAATCGAGACTTAGTCAGGAGTTCGAGTTAAACAGGAATTAGTCACGACTTCAGAATACAAACAATCTAGTCACGACCTCGTGACTAAAGTTAGACGGGACTTAAACAGGACTTTATACGGGAACTTAGTTAACTATGACTTAGACACTACTTCAGAAAAAGAAAAAAATCCGGTAGCGTAGGTATGTATACAATTATTGAATATACCCAGTGGCGGATCTACGGGGGGGGGGGGGGGGGGGTTTAGGGGGTTTAACCCCCCCCCCCCCCCTTGGGCTGCCAAGTGAAAATGTGATGTGCATAGAAAAACGCCATCATGTGTCCAGACCCACACAGTATCCGCATCGTCATTGGGTCAACCCCCCCCCCCCCCCCCCCCCTTAGCAAAAAGCTAGATCCGCCCCTGATACCTGTGATAGACGTTGATTCTTCTGCGGTTGTTTGTGTTGTAGGAGTTGCTGGTGTTGTCGTAGGAGTCGTTGTATGAGTCGGCTGTGATTCACTGTTGCCTCCTGCCTGGGTCGTCGTGCGTGTGATTGGGGTGGTAGGAGACGTTGTAGAAGCAGAAGTTGTTGACATCGGGCTAGAAGTGGTGGCTGACAAGTGGAAAAGGAGACATTGGGTAATATTATTGAAATATAACAATGATTATCTCGCTTGGTCAAATCGTCGCTGGGCACGTAAAAGTTATTATAATTAAATATCGATTTTATTTTTTATTTTGTTTTTAGATAGAGTACTTAAATATATATCCAATGAATATTAAGAATCTCCATATCTTAAATGAGAAAATCTAAAATTCCAAAAGGACAAAATGAAAACAACTGCGCGTATTTGGGCTGCAGAAAGGGTTAAATCGTTTTTGCCTTTTTCACGAACTACCACCGAGTGGTGTCATTTGGGTAGAAACTAATACGCTTATGACGAATGAAATGTATGATTTGACGACGTTTCCATAAAAACATAGTAGTTGTTACAATATCTGCATATTTTAAGTGAAGCGGCGACGAAATTATCTTTTTGCTTGTTTTTGCACGAATAGGACGAATTTCATCGCGAACGGCTCTTCGGTGAGTTTTTTTCGATTATTGTTTCTTAATTAACTATTACAACATGAATATGAATATAACATGAAAATGTTTGAAAACTGGATGATAAATTGTTGAAATATGATTTAAAAAAACCGCTTTGTGTCTTGGTCGAGACAAGGTGTGCTAGTTGTGTAGTCCCGTCTGTATACTGTTTTGCGTGGCATTGCATTGCAATGTTGTTGTGCATTGTGTTTATCGTCCCTCAGTGCTCGCCTCTGATCGTGCAAAATGGTGATTTAGTTTTAGTTTCTATTTTCTGTAAATTGTGTCCTGAAATAAAATTCACTGAAAACTCGATGTTAATTCGCCATGTTGCGGGAGAGAGAGATTCCCAAGCGGTGACGTTAGCCCAGCTCCTCCGTACACTACGTACGCGTCCACCAAAAAGCGAAATCGCTTATTGTAACGAGGGCGGTCTGTGTGCGACGGCCGTAAGCCCGAGTGCTCCCGCGTCTTATAAGGTCTGTCCGTCGCTGAGCGAAAACTCGCTATTCTAAAGTTAAACAGGACCTAATCGAGACTTAGTCAGGAGTTCGTGTTAAACATGAGTTAGTCACGACTTCAGAATACAAACAATCTAGTCACGACCTCTGACTAAAGTTAGACGGGACTTAAACAGGACTTTATACGGGAGCTTAGTTAACTATGACTAATAGACACTACTTCAGAAAAAGAAAAAAAATCCGGTAGCGTAGACCTGTATGTACTGAATATACCTGTGATAGACGTTGATTCTTCTGCGGTTGTTTGTGTTGTAGGAGTTGCTGGTGTTGTCGTTGTAGGAGTCGGCTGTGATTCACTGTTGCCTCCTGCCTGGGTCGTCGTGCGTGTGATTGGGGTGGTAGGAGACGTTGTAGAAGAAGAAGTTGTTGACATCGGGCTCGAAGTGGTGGCTGACAAGTGGAAAAGGAGACATTGGGTAATATTATTGAAATATAACAATAATTATCTGGCTTGGTCAAATCGTTGCTGGGCACGTAAAAGTTATTATAATTAAATATCGATTTTATTTTTTATTTTGTTTTTAGATAGAGTACTTAAATATATATCCAATGAATATTAAGAATCTCCATATCTTAAATGAGAAAATCTAAAATTCCAAAAGGACAAAATGAAAACAACTGCGCGTATTTGGGCTGCAGAAAGGGTTAAATCGTTTTTCCCTTTTTCACAAACTACCACCGAGTGGTGTCAATTGGGTAGAAACTAATACGCTTATGACGAATGAAATGTATGATTTGACGACGTTTCCATGAAAACATAGTAGTGGTTACAATATCTGCATATTTTAAGTGAAGCGGCGACGAAATTATCTTTTTGCTTGTTTTTGCACGAATATGACGAATTTCATCGCGAACGTCTCTTCGGTGAGTTTTTTCGATTATTGTTTCTTAATTAACTATTACAACATGAATATGAATATAACATAGAAATGTTTGAAAACTGGATGATAAATTGTTGAAATATGATTTAAAAAACCGCTTTGTGTCTTGGTCGAGACAAGGTGTGCTAGTTGTGTCGTCCCGTCTGTATACTGTTTTGCGTGGCATTGCATTGCAATGTTGTTGTGCATTGTGTTTATCGTCCCTCAGTGCTCGCCTCTGATCGTGCAAAATGGTGATTTAGTTTTAGTTTCTATTTTCTGTAAAATTGTGTCCTGAAATAAAATTCACTGAAAACTCGATGTTAATTCGCCATGTTACGGGATAGAGAGATTCCCAAGCGGTGACGTTAGCCCAGCTCCTCCGTACACTACGTACGCGTTCACCGAAAAGCGAAACCGCTTATTGTAACGAGGGCGGTCTGTGTGCGACGGCCGTAAGCCCGAGTGCTCCCGCGTCTTATAAGGTCTGTCCGTCGCTGAGCGAAAACTCGCTATTCTAAAGTTAAACAGGACCTAATCGAGACTTAGTCAGGAGTTCGAGTTAAACAGGAATTAGTCACGACTTCAGAATACAAACAATCTAGTCACGACCTCGTGACTAATGTTAGACGGGACTTAAACAGGACTTTATACGGGAACTTAGTTAACTATGACTTAGACACTACTTCAGAAAAAGAAAAAAATCCGGTAGCGTAGGTATGTATACAATTATTGAATATACCCAGTGGCGGATCTACGGGGGGGGGGGGGGGGGGGGGTTTAGGGGGTTTAACCCCCCCCCCCCCCCCCCTTGGGCTGCCAAGTGAAAATGTGATGTGCATAGAAAAACGCCATCATGTGTCCAGACCCACACAGTATCCGCATCGTCATTGGGTCAACCCCCCCCCCCCCCCCCTTAGCAAAAAGCTAGATCCGCCCCTGATACCTGTGATAGACGTTGATTCTTCTGCGGTTGTTTGTGTTGTAGGAGTTGCTGGTGTTGTCGTAGGAGTCGTTGT